>JAEKOY010000260.1:0-29998 GCA_021234595.1 Delia radicum
TGAGAAAATATTCAGTAGTTTTTTTTTATAGCATTTTAAAAAAAAAAAAATTATTTGGCGGACCCTTTATTATTTAAAACGATCTGTTGGGAATCTCAAAATGTGAAAATTCACAGTGGTTTTTCTACAGAAGTTTATTGAGAGTTTTTTTTTATAAAATATTAAAATAAAACAATTTTCTACGAAAAAATATGTAAAAAAAGTACAGGAAATGTTGGTAGTTTTACGAAATTTGTACAGAGGTTTTTTTTTTTGAAGAATTTTCATGAAAAAATATTCATTAAAAATACGGAAATACTCAAATTTAACTCAGAAATGTGTTCAAATTTAGTTGCTGTAGAAAAAACAAAAAGTTTTATTAAGACGCGAACGAAAATTAAAAAAAACAATAAATCCACAAAGTTTTCCAGTAATATTTAAGCGATTTTAACTAAAAATTGCAAATTTGAAAAATCCGTATTTTTAGAAGAAAAAAAATTTTAAATGTCCCCTTTTAAAACAAAACCCACATAACTAACCCTGAATTATCCTAAATTCTTGGTGACATTGGTCACCTTAGATCTTTGACAGTCAATTTACACCTCCTATTGCACAAATGACGCGTTTTGTGGCAGTTCGTACTAATTTTAGTATAGTTCGGATATTATCTATTACTATTACTGCAGCTTTCTCCATTTCACACAATCCAGAAGCTCATAAATGGACCTAACCGTAACGCCCAATCAAATCAAGCATTGAAAAACTGATTTACAATATTTTATTGTACAAATTGGTGTGTTATTTGCACATACTTAATGTGTAATTTCAATCTAAATTTTACGAAAATTAAGCAAACTTTGATTAAAACAATCAAATTTGTTTCAACTTTTGACAAAATAATCAAATTTTATATAAATTTCCTGTAAAAAGTTGTTCCACACAAAAATCACGAATTATAATTTTTTTCAAATTATTTGCATTCTTTAATTATAACTAATTATTATATATAAAAAAAAGTAGCAATCGACATTTCCAAATTAAGCACCTAAAGATCTTTAAAATTATAAAAAAAATTGGTTTGTATTTCTCTCAGTTCTGGGCCATTTGATTGCAGGCTGAAGTGGGTTGTGGTGTGTCATTTCAAAAGTTAAATTTTACTTCCAGTGTTATTAGAATATAGTATCTTTTACTTATATTTAAAAAAAAACTTAACCCTGGAGACAAAAAATACCAATGGAAATTAGATTAAAATATGAATTCAGGATTTCAAAATTCTTTAATTGCTGGAATCAAATTTTTTACTGAATAAAAATTATTATTGCATGTAATTTGATCCACTTTTTGACAAAAATACCCATTTCACAGTGGAAATATTTTTGGTCGAGTCTTTATGAAATTTTCCACTAAATTAATGAAGTTTCTTTACAAAGTGAATGAAAAATTTCTTTAATTTTATGAAAAAGCTTCATAATTTTTATTAACTATTTTTAATGAAACTTTTTCATATAATTTAATGAAACTTTTTCATAAAATTCAATGAAACTTTTTCAAAAATTTAATGAAACTTTTTCATAAAATTTAATGAAACTTTTTCATAAAATTTAAGGAAACTTTTCCATAAAATTTAATGTAACTTTTCATAAAATTTAATGTAACTTTTTCATAAATTTTATAAAAAACTTCATTAATTTATTAAATAGTTTAAGTTTTCATTGATATCATGCAGATAATTCTCTCAGTGTAGGAAAACTACAGAAAACTTCTTTCAGACGTAGTTTCAGCTTTCGATTAAATTTGTTAATTTATTTATTACTTACTTTTTATCGTTCCAACCCGACTTGTAAGTGTTAAAAATGTGCGGTAAAAAAATGTTCCAGTGTTTCTTTTTTCTGTTTTTTCACATTTGTCCAAAAAAAATATTCAAAAATGGGTATCAAATAAAAGGAATGTTAAGGATCCTTCTAACGGTTTATTTAATATATTTAAAAGGGTATATAGCTGCATCTACATTACACTTTAAGCTAGTTCCGATCATATGGTAGTGTATAAAATGATACACGAACTAGATTTAAAATCTTGTTTAAACTTTATATCGACCGAAGTGTTTTGCCCCTACAACGTTTACTAGTTTTGAGAATATGTGAATGAAGGTCCATCCTAAATCCACACACGTACTTAATTGCAAGTTTATATTGAAATGTTTATAATCAATAAAATACCCATGAATAAACCGGGAAATTTGTGTTGAAATAAATTTTTACACCTTTAACCTTTTATTTTAAATTAAAATAAAATTATTTTTTTTGTAATATTTTGTTCATAGTTTTATTTAATCAACAATATTAATAGCTTAATTACACAACAACAACAAAATTTTATAATATTTAATATAGTGAGATAGTAGATTTAAAAAAATAAACAATAATAGACACGTGCTAAAATAATTTAACACAAATCCTAAAGATTTTATGCTATAGCATATCGTTTTGATTTAAAAATGTTCTATGGAAAAACTTTTACAATAAGGATATTATGTAGGTAAAAACGACAGCAATTGTAGTAAATTTCACGACTAACATTTCATTAATTTCAACTAACATTTGTCATTTGTTTTAACTGTTTCAAAAAATTTCTAACAATTGTAGTAAAAATAAACCACATGGTAGTAAAAATAAACAAACATTTATTTTTTTTTATTTTTAAATAACAAAAAACGACTGTAAAAAATGAATATAAAAATCATAAAACAGTCATTTGATGTGGTTTGTTTTTTTAAATGACTACAAGGTTAGTAAAAATTTAACTTGTTCTACAAATAACTGAAGTTTACATTAAAAATAAATAAACTGTATTACAACCCAAACAACTACATATTTTTAAAGTTCAGAAGTGCACTGAGTGTATATTCTAATGTTTTAAAAATTCATGTGCTTTAAATTTAGCTTGAAGTTACAAAGATTTCAAGTTCTAGCACTTGTCAATTTATCAAAATTATTACAATTATTATCAAAAATATTTGTACCCCTTATTCTGGAGTATGCTATTGAAATAAACTTAAATCTTTGGAATAAGCAATGAAAATTATAAATGAAAAATCTGTAACTCAATCATTCTTTCGAAAGAGAATACTTTGACCTCATTTCTTCCGATGTTCTTATATTAAAAACATATATTCTCTGCGGAATCTACATATTTAGTTTTTAAAATTTAAAAAAAAAAATCGCGACTTTTTAACGCTTTAATTTGTAAGATACTTCAAAAATTCTTAGAAGTACACACAGAGAAATAAAGTGCCAACTAAACTAAAAAGTGTATTTTAATAGTAACAACTTATAAATTCAGTTAGAACAATAATATTTTCATTATATGACTGAATATTTTGGGTGCTGCAACTAAAAATTCAAGAACTTTGTTGTGAAAATTAATGAATCAGTTGTACCAACTGACTGAAATTCGTAGTAACTAATTTCAGTTGGCAAATAGCTAAAGTTTTCTCTGTGCGAATGTTGTTATAGAATTTTTCTTATGTGAAAGAAAATCATTCGATTCATATAGTTGTCCTCTTTTACGCTTGAGGAATAATAAAAATTTGCCAAATGCATCAAAAAATGTGAATCAAAAGTATATTTATTGGACAGATAAACCAAAATAAATAATTTTTTTTTTTTTTTATTAATTAATAATCATATAATTACAAATTATTTGCTATTACCCTAACCGAGCACTAGCTAACTATGGCCTTCGGCGCGTTGTAGCGAAAACAGACCAGTGCCTCTGGTGGGAATCGAACCCACGACCCCCGCACTGATAAGCCAGCACGCTACCAACTAGCCTACCGGGCGCACCCAAAATAAATAACTTTTCTTTTTATAAAGAATGAATTCTCATTTTTAAACTGTTTTAAAACTGTTCAAAATATAAAAATTACAAATTATACAAAAATTTAATTTTTTGCATGGAAATAATTAATGGAAATAAATAATGCGCGTCACAGAAAAAGCAACTTTGAATTTTATATAAAAGATATTCAATTTTCAATTTATGCATGTTTAAAAAATTTTTAAGGGGGAGAACAATTTCCCAAATGCAAAACTATTTTTTTTTATATATATATAAATTTTTTCTTGCATAAGTCTGAAATTTATGTGAATCGAATGCTTTTTGAATCAGAGAATTCCGAAAACAACTTTTGAACAAATAACTCTTCAAAATTACATACTTTTGGGAATTTTTTGAAAATTTTGAAAACTGAATATGAAGATGTGTTATATGCTCCATAGAGTATGTAAGTAAACGAAATTAATCAAATCTGAAGACCCACGGTCAATACCTATTTGATGTATCAAAGAACTCATGACATTTTAAATCAATTTTATATAAAAATGTTTTTAATTAAATTCAGTGAAAAAAAATCGCATAAATATTTATGTAAGAATAACCCTTAACTTAGTTACCATAGCTGGTATTTATACATACACCTACAAATAACCATGGATTAAATTAAGACAACAGAGACTATGCGATGGGTAAATTGAGAATCTGAAATGGCTTTCGAAAAAAACACGACACACATTTTCAATTACAACTGCTTTTGCGCAGGACACTGAACTTTTTTTTCTTGTCAAGTTACCTTGAACCCGGGTAGGCTGCCTCAGGGAAGTCTTCATAAATTTACAACAAATGCGTCGAATGAGCGTTTTATACCTAGAAATTAATATATTCCGATAGAGAACTAAATTGCTAAATATTTTGCGAAGAAATTTTTCGTGTGCCGTCCATGGTTGGAAGCGAGAAAGCTGCAAAATCAAAATTTCATAAAATTTAAAAATTAATTTTTTTTGGGAAAAAAAATAGTTTTCAAAAATCTAAAAAACCAATTTAAGTTGACAAAAAACTCTTTATATAAAATATAATAATATTGAAGCTTTATCTTTAATAATTACTCCTTACTTCAGTCCAAGGTCTCACAGAATTTTATCAGGATTTCCTCTAAATTACATCGTCTTAACTTATAAACTAAAAGACGGATTTTTATGAAATTTTGCAAAAGAAGACTTTAAGTATTAATAGCAAAGCGTTGAAGTTTGAACAATATAAATTGAAATTTTGATACTTTTTCGCCTAATTTGGATTTTTCTAAAAAGCGAAAATCACGCTATCATATTAAATAGGAGCAGAAAAAAATGGTTTTTGGGAGTGTGGTTATATCTAGGCAAGAGAAATAGTTTTTGTTCAAAACTTCTCTTTTATATTTTCAATATGCACCTAAAATATTTTGGCTCATATCGCCTAAAGTAGGCAACGATAAACAATTTTGTTGAAGAACTTATTATTTTTTTTTCGAGTGGAGCACATGGTATAAATTTCGTTGCAAAACATCGTTTGCCAGTTAGAGGGTTAAGAAGGTTGTCAGATTATGTGTGCAAAAAATTAAAGCGATCGGCTCATTTATTTCGCTTACAAATGGAATCTGAACAAAAAGTGAGTAGTGGGCAGACCATTTCTAAAAAGTGACAGTATTTTGAACTGCTTTGTAGCCTTCATAAATTATTAAAAAAATTCCTATTATTTGATTGTTCTGAGTTCTTTTTTTTTGTAAGAAATAAACATTTTTTGGAAAAATTTAACTTTTTTTTGAACTCACTTTACAAAATTCAAATTTCATTTCTGTCATTTACTGAGAGACAGACATAACTCAAAAATGCGATTTTGCAGAAAACGCGTTTAAAGTTTTCAATCCATATCTGAACTATTTATTTGGTCACGTTTTTGTAAATAGTGTTTTACTATATTTTCTCTTAGTGAGAGTTGTATGCGAATTCGCTAATAATAATCCATAGACGCATGAGTATCACAGTTTCTCTATAAAGTATATACTCCTTGCACCAACTTTCCAGAAAAAAATAAAATATATTCTCCTCTAACTTGAAAATTATACATTATATTAATATAAAATTTTTACACAATATTAAGTATGATATAACTAATAAATCTGCATCATTAACTCAAACATCGCTTTTTTATGACAGTCTTTTAGTAAATGAGCGATTTGTAAACAAACTAATACTCCAATATCGCTAATATTTTGTACACCAAAAAAATAAGTTAGTAGAAAAGTTAGTAAACGTCTTGTAAATCAAGTATACTATTTTTTAGCAAAACTTTTTTCCTAAAATTGTGTTTTCAGCTAAAATTTTTGTTATACTTATTCAGCACTTAACTGTTTTATACTAATGCTTTACTAATATACTAATGTTTTACTAATTAATTTTGCTAAAAAAAATTGTGCTGATATGCACATTAATAGTGTGGACGACAACCAGATTGAAAGATATACGCAGAATTAAGCAGATGTCGCAGCATGTCAAGATGTAGTAGAGAAGAGGAAAATGATACTAAAAAGTACAAACTCTAATAAGACATATAAAAAAATCAACCATGGAAGTTTTTGTATCTCTTTTTCATACATAAAACAAAATTGAAGATTAAAATAACTTAAATTTTGCGTTGTCACTGGCTTGTGAAAATAATTGTCTATTAATTAAATAAAAGACAAAATAAAATAATTTATTTATTTAAACTAAATGTTTATATGTGTGGTCAAATTGCAAACAAACATATACAGAAATGTAGACAGAGTAAAGTGAAAGACAAAGACACACATCTTAGGTAGATTTGTATGGTTCCTTTTTCTTATTGCAAAAAATTTATTAATTTTTAGCAAGGCTTTTGTATTTCTAATCTACTAAGTGTTAGCAAAACTTTTGCTGAATCTACAAATTTTGTTGCTAAAAATCAGCTCGCTGATTTTCAGCAAAAGATTTTGCTGACATTAGCAACTTTTTTGCAAGCATCCTCCTGACTAAAATTTTGCTGACTCAGCAAAATTTTTTGCTGACTTTACAAACTTTTTTTTTGAGTGTACAAATAATCTGGCAACCTTCTTAAAGGTAACTTTATAAGAAAACAAGTTCAGTGGCGTACACAAAAGCATTTGTACGTAGGATTTGTTTTGATCTCACTCTTTATAACCCTCTAACCGGCCCACCTCTATGCGGGCTATTTTAAAGTAACCATAAATGCGCCAAATAAATGTTTTATAATAAGAGATTAAGCTATTTCGAGGGAAAACAAAATAAAAAAATATTTTGTAAAGTAATTTTTTGTGTGCAGTGTACAGTATGGAAGCGAGAAAATGTTAAATTTAAGATTTCGTAAAATTTCAATAAATAAATTGTGAAATGAACACAATTTTCCAAAATATTAAAGACATATTTATATTAACTAGAAACCGTTGATAGCAAACAGAAAGTAAGATTGAAGATTAAGGTTTTATAATATCTCTTATTTTGGTTGAAGGACATGCAAGATTCTTATAGGGAATACTAACATCTCTTAACTTGAAAACATATAGACGGATTTCTATGATTTTTGGCAGAAAGATTATATTTGGTAGTAGTAGCAAAGCCTTTAAGTGTGATATATTTAAGTTAAGGTGCATTTTCGCTCAATATCGCGTTTTTCTAAAAACGAAAATCGCCATATATGCTTAGGAAAAAGCTCAAAAAGAGTAATTTTTGGACTGTAGTTATATCTTTGTAAGAGGAATAATTTATGCCTATCTTATTAAGTTTTATGGATTAGGTTTAAATTTGAAATTTGATTTAAACCTTTTTTGGCCCATATCGCCTAAAGTCGGCAACGAAAAAAAATGGGTAGAAGAAAATATTGTATATCGTGCCAAAATCGTAGTATAAATAACATTGCAAAATAGCTTGGGCCGGTTTGAGGGTTAAGAAATATTGTTTGTCTTCCTTTGAGGGATTCAAAGGAAGACAAACAAGGCTTTAAAACATATTGATGTCAACACATGTGCCACATGATGTCAACACATGCTCCCCTACTTTTGCTATTACCAATTCATTATTATTGGCAACGTAAGTTGCCAGCAGAGTTATTGCACTTTGCAGCTTTTACAAATTAATCATGTATTCCAAATTTTGTCTTAAAATTCTACAAAAACGTGCTGGGCATTAATGGGCTACTCACAGTTTTTTTTTTTTTTATAAATAATTTGGCTGTATATTTTTCAGATTTTTATTGAAGTCCTGTTATATTTGTAGCGCTTAAATCGAGGGTTACCTATTATACATAATTTCAAAATCCATTTTTTTTTAAATATTCTTAAATTTTCCTTCGTTTCAATAAACAATTTGAAATTCTTTGCATTGGCAGCTCAATAAGGATTAACATTAAAAATGCGGACGCTATAGCCAAAACTATAATAGAAAGAAAATCGGCTCCCGATCCCACTTCTGTAAATTTTGTGGGTTCATTGCGTAAACCAAACATGGCCACAACGATTACGGGAGCCAGCATATAAATGCTGAAACAAAATTTATTTAAAAATAAAAACGGTTGTGCACTCAACAACACATTGAGATAACCACCACGACCACGAGCACACATGATGATGACACCACCAATGCAAAGTGCGAAAAGCAATTTACCCATGGACATAATTGTCGCTACCACCCAAGAGGGCGTAGAACGCCAATAGCTCATAAAATTTGTTACTACATAGAGAACAATGCAAAATAGCCAAAATACTTTACGACCAAATGTGCGAACATGTGCTGTTCGTCGTTGTTGCTGTTGATGTTGTTCTGTTATCACACCAACTTGTTGTTGCTGTTGTTGACTCTTAGTCTGTATTTTGTGCATTAGCCAACCCATTGCAGCACCTCCAAGATAGGGTGGTATACGTACCCAGGGTTTGACATACAGCTGATTGAGTGTAGTGTAGACGACATCAATTCTGTCAAAGTAAATGTTGTTGAATAAATGAATATGTTGGTTAAAAACGTTTTGTTTTTGGTAGATTGATAGTTTTGGTTAAATGTTTGAATGTCGGATGTATTGATGTACAGTGGGATATATCACAAAATGTTTTGAAATAACTAATTCGTTCATTTCTTACTTCAGTAGTCCGATTGCAATGAAATTTGGAACAGACATAAGTGACGCCAATGTAGAACTTAAGTTTTAACGTAAAACCTCACAGACTAAAGTAGGGTAATTTTTCATACCCCAGTAAAAACGCTCATATACAATAATATCTTATTTAACACGTTGGCTGCCACATCGCACGTTTTCATGCGACACCCAGATGTTACCCTAAGGCCACGTCGCACGTTTTCATGCGACACCTAGATGTTACCCTGAGGGCCACGTCGCACATTTCGTGCGACACCTAAATGTTACCTTGAGGCCACGTAGCACATTTTCGTACATTTTAATATGGAATTTTACATGAAATTGGATTCTCTGGCCTGTGGCGAACATTTTGGTGTATTTCCCATGGCCGCTGTGTATTTTTAATGGTATTTTTTTTGGATAATAAAAAAATTGGAAATTTAAATTTGTCTTTTTATTAATTCTTTTAAAAATGAACTTTAAATTAGAAATTCAATTTGGAGATCAGTAGAAAAACAATAAACTTACAATTAAAAATTCAATTTGTTAATGGAGATCAGTGCAAAAATAATGCAATTAAATGTAAATTTATCAAAATTAATTCTTCTGGTGGGAATATTTAGGAAAACATTCTACACATAGTTGCGGTTATTGGGGCATATTGGGCAGTAGGTGGTGGTCCTTTTTAAGCTCTTTCTGGCTGTTACCCTATCAGTAGATTTTTTTGACATGGCATTACACAATACGCAAGCACGCTTTATTGTTTTTCCGTTATCGTCCTTTCTTTTTTCTGTAAAATGTTTTCTTTTTGTTATGGGTTCTGGAGAGATGAAGTCCAACAAAGCATTTGAAATCTCCTGCCGAAACGTGGTTATTGAAATTTGTTTGTTGTAGCCTTTTTATATATTATAAAGGCATTTACGACAGACATTCCAAGTAACAGTTCAAAGACACTTTGCGGTACCACTTAACACCTCTTCTGAGAGTGGTGGCGTAGGAGGTCATTTGATCGGATATATCAACACCTAATTTGGCTTATGGTAATCAATAACAGCAAGAGGTTTTTCAATAGCTCGTTGCCTTCGCTCCCAGGCCATGTCGCACGAAAATGTGCGACACAAAAAAACCGTTATAACTGCAAAATTAGGAACCAAAATAAAGTCGAGAGTAGTCAAAACTTATTTTTAGGCACTAAGAAACAAAAGAGAACAAAAATAAGTTGTTGGCCTCAGGTGACCAAAATTGTTAAATGACATTGCTACTGAACGATCAAAATTCTAAAAGGCTTTGGCAGCCAACGTGTTAATATAATGTTACATAAAACATATACTTTTATATAGCTTAATATTTAAACATGTGATTGTGGATATGATCATATATAATTTCGTATTGTATTTTGTTTTTCAAAATTGTTTAATATGGTCCCATACATATTAATACATTAATATATATTAATTAATATTACAATAGATATGGAGTATAAAACTACATACCAGAGCAACAAAACGACCGACTTAAAATCCCACCAACTACTTTTATTAATTTTAGGCCGCCGCCGGCTTAAACGGCTCTCGTCGACTTAAAATAGCAGCTGTGGTGTAATGGTTAGCGCATTGGACTGTTACACAGATGGTCCCAGGTTCGATTCCCGGTGAAAACATCAAATTAGAAAAATAATATGTATGAGTTTTCTATCCCTCATATGTATCGCAGCTCCCGCCTTCGGTGTTCCCGTAGCACTTAACCCCACCGAAGTAAAATAATGAATCGGGGCTATGAACTAAAATGCTTAAATAAGTTCGCCAACTCTCCATCAGGGGGCGAGCAACAACTTTTCTATGACTTATCATCTCGCGCAATTACAGTGTTGCCATGCTTGATGCCGTTCATCTTTCCCACCTTTCATCTCTCCACTATCCAATTTCCAAAGAAAGCAACACATTAATAAATAGGAAGAATTTCCTTTTCTCTTTCTTAAAAAAACAAAAAAAAAAAAAAGTTTTATCATTAAAGAGTCTACAAAATATTGTTTGTACCATTTAATGCAATTGTGTTTAACTTATACAAAAAAGTACCGTCAATTTTCAGACTTTTTTTTTATTATTCTAGAAAAAACAAAATGACGCAAAGATCACTAAATTTTTATTTTAATTCTAATAAAGAAAAAGATATTGAATCTTCTGATTCCGAATCTGAAAAGCATACGACATTATCAACAAATGCTAACCAAACAGAGTTTAGTAAATATTTTATAGTAATTTTTTGTATGAATTTTTTTTTAATGTTCTCTATTATTATTTAATAATAAAGTAAAAAAGCCTAGAATTAAATATTAAATTATACATAATTATTTTCAAAAAGTCCAGTAAATATTGTTGCTACTTTTTGGCGTGGGAATCGTTAAAATGACAATAATATAAAAAACAAAACATTTACAGCCGTTATAAATTAGCCGCCGCCGATTTATTTTCACAAACGCCGCCACCAAAGCTGAATTGCTTGCGCCGCCGCCGATTATTTTGGGTCTGCTTGTTGCTCTGCTACATACCCGAGTAAAAACGTTCATATACAATCATACACTTAAAAATAAACTTAATTCAAAAGTCTGTTAAACGTGTTCCAATTCGGCTGAGTTTACGTTTTCGTTTAAATCTGTTATCTAACTAAAGTTATTAGTTAACCCGTTTTACCACATGAACGAATTCATGCAAGGTTGCCAACTCTTGATATGAAATAATGGCTAGATTACGGAGAAAAATTGCTAGAATTGGCTAAATTTGGGAAAATTACACTAAAACTCAATTATTTGAATGTAAATTATTAATACGAGGGTGGATGAATAAGTCCGTGACTTTTTGAACGAAACACAGTTTTTTTTGCAAAAAAAATTATTTATTTTTCAACATAATCTCCTTTTAGCTCAATACAGTTAGTTCAACGTTTCTCCAATTTTTGTATCTCTTCCCAAAATAGGATTTTTCGAGATCCATAAAATAGGCATTTGTTTGATCAATAATTTCATCGTTGGAGCTAAATCTCTTTCCACCGAGCCATTTCTTTAGGTTTGGAAATAGGAAATAGTCACTGGAGGCTAAATCCGGAGAATATGGCGGATGTGATACAAATTCGTATCCCAATGAATGGCATTTCGCCATTGAGACTGCACACGTGTGCACCCGTGCATTATCTTGATGAAAAATAACTTTTTTCTTGGCCACATGGGGTCGTTTTTTTTTAAATCCTCGTTAAATCGGTCCAATAAGTTGGCATAATATTCGCCGTTTACTGTTTTTCCCTTTTGACGGTAATAGATGTGGATTATCCCGCGTGCATCCCAAAAAACTGTTGACATCACCTTATTGGCAGACAAACTTACCTTGGCCTTCTTCGGAGCCGGTTCACCCGGAGAAACCCATTGTTTAGACTGCAGCTTGGTCTCCGGAGTGTTGCAATGGATCCATGTTTCATCCACAGTTACAAAACGCCGCAAAAACTCATTCGAATTGCGGTTGAACAACTCCAAACAATCCTTTGAAGTTGTCACACGATTACGTTTATGGTCAATTGAGAGCAAACGCGGCACCCATCTTGCAGACAGCTTTCTTAAACCCAACAGATCATTTAAAATCGAAACCACACTGCCATATGAAATGCCTATGGCATCAACAATCTCACGCACTTTGTACTTGTGCGACCACAACGAAAGTCAGTAAACCACTTTTTTACCACTGAAATCGATTGTGCAGAGTCCCCATAGTATTTATCAAGTTTTTCCTTGATTTGATTGACGTTTTTTTTTCGCAAAAAATAATGTTTAATGAGCACTAGAAATTCACTTTTTTCCATTTTGAAAAAAATCCACGAGGTTGTATGATTTGAACAGCTGTTAAACGCAAAGTAAATGACTGAACTTGCTCTAAATTTGACAGTAGTCTATTAACAGGTGATACTTGATGGGAGCAGTGCTGCATTTCATATAACTATGAGTGAAGTTCGAAAAGTCACGGACTTATTGATCCGCCCTCGTAATAATGAGTTTTAACACGAATTTAACAAAAGTACTATTTAAACTTAAATGTTTTTTCTAATTTCTTAAATATAAAAATAAATTAATTTTAACAAAAATAACATCATTTCAAATCGAATGTAAAAATTATACGTGAAAATTACTTGTCGAAAATTGAAAATTTTGTACAAAAAAAACTTTGAAAATCGTAAAAATTTAAGCATATTTGCATGAAATTAACTGCAAAACGTGTAAGAAAAAATGGCTAGGGAAAAATGTAATGGCTGAATCTTACGGCTAGATTCAATCTAGCCATTTTTTATTTCAGTGTAATTTAAAATGGCTAGATCTAGCCGGATAATGGCTAAATTGGCAACCTTGAATTTAAGCCGCGCTTGAACTAAAAAAAAATCACGTTTCTCTTTTTATGCTCCTTTACAAAGTTCATATCCAAAGTTCATTCAAATATGCGAGTTCGGGTTTGGATGCCTATCTTGTAAGTAAGAAATGGCCATATTATTCCCAAAAAATTTGTTATATATACCACTGTGAATTGGTTGGTTCAGTTGGTTGGTTAGTTTAGTTTCTTGTGGGTGGGTGTTTTGGGTTAGTTTAAGGATAAAATAAACACAAACTCATGTTGATGTTAATGTTTTGATAATAACAATATGCATTTTAGTTAGTCCTTACAACTACTAAATACAACAAACACTTTGAAATTTATACTTACTCAAATGTTATACCATTGCCATAATTACACATCCATCCGATGACCACAAATCCCAGTGCTAATGTGACAAATACTATTTTGGCAGCATTTGGCTTTTTAACATGCCAAAATAGCAACCCTGTGAATAATACAAAATATTGCATTTCACATGCTAAATACCAGGTCCATGAACAACAAATGTTATTCATATCAAGTAAATTGTGAATGTACAAAAGATTGTACCACCAGTTGCTGGAAAGAAGGAAACAATTAAACCATAAAAATGAAATGTTATTTCGGAGGGATAACTAAACAATTAAGAATCAATTTAAATGAGCCTCAGGTTTACGTTATAGCAATAAATATTATGACATGAACGTGAAACGTCTTATTACACCACAGTCTAAAATAAAGATAAATGTCTTAGCAATAAGTGAGATACGTTGCACACAGGTACATTTTCAGAGAAGGAGGCCCAAAAATAATTTTTTGCAAACGAAGTAGCTTATTTGAAAGAAAACACCTTACAACCTATGGAGCCAAAAAATTAAGGCAGCATGTTTACTATTTCACTGTGAACAGGGTGATCCAAAATACCCCTTTTCTGTGTTTTTGGAAAGTTATAACTTTTGTTGATTTTTCCTCAGTTTAACGTCTCATATTCTCTTTGTTTTCAGAGATATTAAGATCGGGTAATTTTTTTAAATTCTCCGTTAAATTATCTGATAGCAAATATAAACTTTTTTATTCTACATTGCTCAGTAGTTCTTTTATAATATTTAGATTTCACAGAAAGGATTTCTTGGATGAGTTTTAATGAAGTTTTTTTTCACTAAACTAATGAAGTTTTCTTTACAATGTGAATGAACAATTTCTTAAACTTTTTGAAATTTATGAAATTTTTAATAAATAACATGAAATTGATCATTAAATTGTATAAAAAACTGCATTAATTTAATGAAAAGTTTGAAAGGACTAGTTCCAGTGACATTTCATAGATCTAATTCAAAAATTCATTGATATGCAGATAATTCTCTCAGTGTAGGGTATATTTTTAACGAAAATTTTCGACTTAGTTGAAGTATAACTAATTTGCTTCAAAAGTCTTCAAAACAGATTTTATATTCAAAGAAGATCGTAAGTTTGCGTGCAGAGCAGCTAGATCCATTTTTTTTCGATAAAAGTTCCAAATTTTTTAAGTTATTTTCAATTTAAGAAAAAATGTTTTACTTCGGGTTTATTTTTCACCCTTAGTATGATGCTATTTGGCATTTAGATTAACCCTTAAATGCTCACTGTACCTGTACAACCTTGAAAAAACATCTAAAAAAATTTTGAAATCTGAGAAGTTGTTGAAAAGAAAAAATGTTCATGAAATGTTGGGTTTGGCAAAATATGGGGGGCCGCTCATACATTTAGCTCCTCTAATGGCATCCTATAAAAAGTTGGAGATGTGTATGTTTTGAGAAAATGTTTGTTTTGAAATAATATTGTGAGTCGGTCATACATTTGGTTTCTCTAGGGGCACTCTTGGGACAGTTACAACATACATTGCCGGCAATAAATATGTACAATTGAGTGGTCCACACTAGAGATAACATAATTTTGACATTTGCTGCAATTTATTTCTACATATTTATCTCTAGTATAGACTGCATGGGCGTAGCCAGGAATTTTTTTAGGTCTTTTTTCGAAGACAATTTCTCAAAATAATGAAAAAACGAGGACATTTTTTTGAAAAAAAAAGTAGGACATATTTATTGACTAGAATATTAAGAGATACTTTAAAAGTATAATTTTTTTCCATTGATTTCGCGTTTTATAAAACAATTTTCTGGGATTTTCAGCAAATTTCCTGAGGACTTCATCTTCTATTTCGGATTTTCTTTCCTTTACCATTTTCCGATGCACACTGAGCATGCATAATCCTGAAAAAAATAAAAACATCGTTATCATATGAAATGAATCAAATTAATTTTCTAAAACTTTACCATTTAGTCGATTTTCGCCCATGGTTGATCTTAGCCAGGTTTTAACACGCCGCAAAGTGCTGAACGACCTTTCTACGGTGCAAGTCGTGCAAGGTAGTGCCAATAATATTTCCAATGCATGTGATACAGCAGGAAAAAAGGTGTCCGCTTCCGTGATTACGTCGCACGCTTCAAAATTTTTCTTCGCTTCTTCACTAAGCTGTTTGTCTTTCCAAGTGTTATACCATAATTCAATTTCTGCACTTAGATCCAATTCATAAAATTCTGAAAATGGCTTGATGTCTTCTTTCAAATCGCCAATACTTTTTTTCAACATAATGTATGGATGCAATGTGAGTAGTGAAAATGCAGGCAAATTGAATGGCGCGAATCGATTTGCAAGCGATGATATCAATGAATCCAAATACGGAATTAGCAACGATATTTTCCAATAATCATTTGGATTCGATGCAGGTTGATTTGAACGATGCTGCTGTCGTTGGGTTAGTCTGGGCATATCCAATTCAATATCAATCGAGTTCGCTATTTCTTTTGCCTCGTCTAGAATTTCATCAATCACGGTATCTACAGCGGTTCGATGGCTAGAGATAACAGTTGATATTCTATCAAGATGGTCTTTGCATTTGAGCAGGTCAAGACTTTTAGATTGAAGACCATTCACGACAGGCTCAAGAATATCCGAATATTTGGCAATTATTGAAGTGCATATGATAAATACAGGTTTCGTTGCTGCAGAGTGTAGCTGAAATGCAGCTGATCGCGTTTTTGCATTGCCTTCGGTGGATAAAGTCAGTAATGCGTTCACGATCTCAACGAAATTGGCTTTAAAAACAGCAATGCTCTTGTGTTTTTGAGACCAACGAGTTTCACAAAGGGCGGGTATGTTCGGAGCACACTTTCGCCGTAGCACTGATTCTCTGAAAAACAAAATATAATAAACAGACCTTTAGCATGTTCTGTAATAGCTCTGTCTCCTTTGTTGTCGGTTCGGAAAGTAGTTTTGCAATATGTGCAATACACCGAATGCTCACTTGCCTTTTTAATCCATGGATATTTTTTTGACCACAATTTACCCCATGAGGTTTTCTTTTTTTCTTTACCCATTACTAAAAACCAAAAATTCATGTTCACAAAGCGAAGATAAAATAAATTAGTATTCACACTTCCACTTTTATTTCCACTTGTTGTATTGAGCTGAACCGTTAGAACGATCAATCGCGACTAATTGTTGTTGCCGCAATGTACGTTAACTTTAATGTACGTTAACTTTTGAGACTTATTAAAATTTATTTTTATTTAAATTGTGGACATATTATAAAGCATTAAAGATATTTCAATGCATGCCTTCTCAAAGGTACAATATTCCTGCCTTTTTTTAAGACATGAAAAAAGGCCTCCAAATTTTAATAAAATCATGCCTTCAAAAAGTATAATATTAATGCATTCCTTTCAGTAATTAAAACATGCCATCTGTTAATGCATTATATAACCCATTTTTTAAATAAATAAAAAAACATATTTTTGTTCATATAAATTTTTTTATTCGCTTTTTAAAGGATTTAAAGTTATATTTAAAGCTAATGTTTAACGTACATATATTTTTATGTGTGTTTTATGCATTTTAAGAAGCAGTAAACGTTTTTGCACTTCAAAGAAGTTAATAATTTACTGTTAATAAATAAAAAATATATATATTTAAATTTTTGCTCGAGCTACAGTTTTTAATCCAAGTTTTAACAAATTTTAAGTGCTGAAAAGTTTTTTCTTATTTCATTACGTTTTGGAAATCACAAAAGAAAGCGATTCTTTAGAATCAATGAAATATGGCCTTTCATTTCTGCTCTTTAAGAACCTATGCATCTTACGAAGCAGTAGAAGAAGAAGCAGTAAGGATACAACAGCCGCTTTTTACTGCTGAAATCTGGCGTTCATTTCTGCTCTTTAAGAACCTATGCATCCTACGAAGCAGTAAAGATGCACTTACTGCTTTTCACTGCTGAAATTTGGCATTCCATTTCTGCTCTTTAAAAGCATATGCATCTTACGAAGCAGCAGTAGGAGAAGCGGTAAGGATGCACTAACCGCTTTTTACTGCTTCCTATTTTTTGCTGGGAGTGCACATAAAATTCAGTGTTTACATTAAAATACGTTCGTCAACAGAAATCAAATTCAAACCTTGTGACAACTTGCTCGCATTATTTTGCGCTTGTGTATATACAAGCATTTGTTAAAATCAATCTCGGGTTTGACTGGAGAATTTTTTGATTCGAAGAATTATAAATATAAATGCCCAAATATGCTCGTGTAATATTCTAGATGTTAGAGAAATCTCATTGAAAAGTCCTAGTTTTTCGGCAATTTTGCGAATTGTCCTCATTTTTGATAAAAATTTTCATTGATACTCCTTTTTTCCGCTTTTTTCCCAAATTGTCCTCGTTTTTTACGAGAATACTCTGTGAAAAGTCCTCGTTGTTTCAGCATTTTCTCCAAATGTCCTCGAGAACAAAGATTAATTTTTTCTTAAAAACGCAGAACTTTTCGAGGACATTTGGCTTAGGTTGGGGCATTTGCCCCTACCTGCCCCTACCTGGCTACGCCCATGATAGACTGTAGGTTAGGGTGGGGCGATTAGTATGGAAGGAAAAAATCTTAATGGGCGCTTCGCGTTTCTGATTCTTGGGATTGTACTGAGCAAAAAAGTCCACTAGACCATACGTCTACGGTGAAAATCGAGCTTCCAGATTTTGACTTTACGGCAAAAAAATCCTATTTTGAAATCAAAAATATGATTGATGAATTAATCTGCTAGAGAAACTTCCAAAGAAGAGATTGATACCATAATCTTGGATAAGCTCCTCCGACTTCCTGAGATATGTCCATCCCACACATTGTTACTTTTACAAAATACGGCAAAAAGCCCTATTTTGAAATTAAAAATTAACCTCTTAAACCCCACCGACAAATATGATTGATGCATTAATCTGCTAGAGAATCTTCCAAAGAAGAGATTGATACTATAATCTTGGATAAGCTCCTCCTACTTCCTGAGATATGTCCATCCCACACATTGTTACTTTCACAAAATACGGCTAAAAAGTCAAAATCTGGAAGCTCGATTTTCACCCTAGACGTATGGTCTAGTGGACTTTTTTGCTCAGTACAATCCCAAGAATCAGAAACGTGAAGCACCCATTAAGATGTTCAAATCGGCCCACCCTACTGTAGGTACGGCGCATAGCAAATTATTTATGTATGCAATTAATAAAATTTTACCTGAAATCAGTATCCGCTAAAACACCTTTTTTTATTAGACCTATTTACTCTGAATCCAAATATTGCAAAAATATTTTTTTTAGCATTTGCGGTTTTTTAAATATCGTGTTTTTTATATTTACATCACCCACCTAATTTTTTCGCACATATTGCTTAATTTTACGAAATTCAACCGCAAATTATGAATTATGTTTAACCCTTTCACAACCAAACTTAAACTGCTGGAAAATTTCCAATTTTTTTTTGCTGATTCGTGTTTATCGACCCAAATTTTGAAACAAAAGTGTCGTCAAAAATATGAAAAAATTCATGGGACATATACACTCCGTCTCATAACACAGTGCAACACGAAAAAAAAAAATAACCATATACGGACACCACTACGTGATAAAAGACTAAAAAAAAAAGACCCGTGTCTCCCAATTTTTCCCAAAGTCATCTCCTTTTTTGTTTATGGGCCGCCAAAGATTTGGGGCCTCGGTATCATTTTCGTAAAAAGTGATAATTTTCTCAGGCTCATATCTTGCAAACCGTTCAGAATTTCGATTTACTCTCTATGGCAAAGTTGTAGCTCTTGTCATAAAGAACAAAAATTCCAGATCAAAATCGCAAAAAACTTAAAAAAATTCGATTTTTTTTTACCTTTTTTCCCGTGTTCAGGTCCATAGGTAGCAAACCGTTCAAAATTCAAGGAAACAATCAACTACAAAAATTTACCTAAGATCTCAATAAACAAATTTCTAGAACATATAAACTTCCTGGGAATTGGGTTTGCTACCTATGCACCTGAACAGGAGAAAAAAGGAAAAAAAAATGAAATTAAAAAATTTTTTCACTTTTGCGCGCTACCTAAACAGTGTTAAGAATCATCTCTAGGAAGTTTATATGTTCTAGAAATTTGTTTATTGAGATCTTAGGTAAATTTTTGTAGTTGATTGTTTCCTTGAATTTTGAACGGTTTGCTACCTATGGACCTGAACACGGGAAAAAAGGTAAAAAAAAATCGAATTTTTTAAAGTTTTTTGCGATTTTGATCTGGAAGATGAAGTTTTTTTGATTTTATATGTTCGCAATTTTTGTTCTTTATGACAAGAGCTACAACTTTGCCATAGAGAGTAAATCGAAATTCTGAACGGTTTGCAAGATATGAGCCTGAGAAAATGATCACTTTTTTGCGAAAATGATATCGAGGCCCCAAATCTTTGGCGGCCCATAAACAAAAAAGGAGATGACTTTGGGAAAAATTGAGAGACACGGGTCTTTTTTTTTTAGTCTTTAATCACGTAGTGGTGTCCGTATATGGTTATTTTGCCATGACTTAAAAATTACACACAGTGTAACTATAGCATACTTTAAAAGCTTTTTTTAACTGCTTATAAAAATTAATTAAACACCCTGTATAAAAAAACTAAATTTATAAAAAGCTTTCTTACTCTCTTCTACTTCTTCTCACATATTTTTTTTTTAATTTTGCTTTTTGAAAAGAACCGTTCAATATTCAAAAAGTCATTGCATAAAAGTCTCTAATATGCAATGACTTTTTGAATATTTAACGGTTCTTTTTAAAAAGCAAAATTTAAAAAAATAAATATGTGAGAAGAAGTAGAAGAGAGTAAAAAAGCTTTTTATAAATTTAGTTTTTTATACAGGGTGTTTTAATTAATTTTTATAAGCAGTTAAAAAAAGATTTTAAAGTGTGCTATAGTTATGAAACGGAGTGTATATCCCATTGGACCGACGTCAACGGTAAAAATTATTGAACAAATACCTTACCCAAGTAATAGCGAAAAACGTGTCGAGTTTATTTCTATTATCTTGTTTACGTCATACGGCACAAGTTATTTAATTATTTTGCTATGCTAAACACGAATATGTCAAAAATTTTATAATAGCTTGAGTCGAAAATCGCCTTTTGACTGCTGTCCTAAAATATCTTTTATATGTATACGGTATTTCAAATAGTGAAGGGATAAAACAATTTGAGACTAGATTTGGATTCAGGAAATAAGGCTCTATAAATATCACTTTTTATAAATCACATCGGACAAAAATTGCTTAACTTTCTATATGAACAAAAAAAAAAACACCCCCCCGAACAAGAACCAAACATCAATGGTATATATAGGATTGGGCCATGTCCGGTATTTCAAAATTGTTAAGCGATAAAAACAATTTTGAGATCAGATTTGGAATCAGGAAAAAAAATCTATAAATATCACTTTTTATAAATCAGATCGGAAGATTTCTATACGAACAAAAGAAAAAGACACCCCGAACAAGGACCAAAAACTAATGGTATATATGGGATTGGACAATGTCCTACGAAAAGTTTTATCCCATATGCCCAATAGTTTTTCGAGAAAATAAGTACCAAAAATAAAGAAAAAATATTCATATTTTTTAACTTTGGGTCACCCTATTTGGCTCTGAGACCATATTCGTCTAAATGGTTGGCATGATCTGAAACTACATCTATCCTTTGTCGTTGCACATCACACTTGAAAAAATCGGTTATATAATGTAGCTAATACAACAAAAACAAAAAATTGGACATATATCAACCATTCGTAGTCAAAGGCTTAAGAAATATAAATCTACACAAAATTATATTAATTTGAGTGTAATCATGTCAGTGTGTAGCAGGATATCGTTACTGGTATTGCAAGGAAGTTGAAAATTGTATATTTTAGCTTTATCCATATGAATATTATGCACGCAAAACATTTTTTTAAATTTTATCACTGCATATAAACTGAATATAAACTGCTGAATATTGTCAAAACTGCTAGCAGATTGCAATCACCCGATGGAAATATGCGTTATTGAGGGGCGCAATGGTAAACTTTGCAAAATGATAAATTTTCATCACAATAGCAATTTAAATTTTTCCATTTAGTGTCATACAATGTAGCAAATTTATCAAAAAAACAATAAACTTTGGCAATTTTTTAACCTATTTAAATAAATTCGATGTATTTTTTCTTTTTGAAACTCATGTAGTAGCAGATAAACAACATCAATTCACATCCTATTTTACAAATTATTCTGTTCATTGGATTGCTGCTACTAAAACACATAATGCGGGGTCGTGCAAGTGGAGGCTGTTTGTTCGGTTATAGAAAAGAGCTTCAAAAAACATATGCGTTTAAATTTTTAAATATACATAACAACATAGTATTATCGTCAAAATTAGACGGAAATGTATTTTACTTTATTCCTAGATACTTAAACTGCACAAATTGGTACTCTGACTTAGCAAAGTTTCAAGAATTTTTACAAAAAACTCAAACATGCAAATTTCTGCATTGTTGGTGATCTTAACGCCAGAATTGCTGATGAACAGACTTTGGATTCAAATTGTTTACAAGATCTTCCACATATTCGTTATTTTAGACGCTCTAAAGACAATGAATTTAATACGCAAGGTAAAAAGCTTATGGAATTGATTGAAGATATTGGAGGAATTGTTTTGAATGGAAGGATAGGTAACGATGCGGAAGGAGAATACAGCTTTTATGGTGCCAGGGGTAACTCTGTTATTGATTATTGGTGTCTGTTCACACAGTTTATTGCAATTTGTTGATGATTTCTGTATCGCGTCCAAACCTTTTTCCGACCATATGCCGCTATGTTTAAAAATTAAATGCCTAAACTCAAACACTGAAAGATACGAAAACAAATCTCTATATAGATTACGCTGGAATACCAAACACATGCCTAAATATGTGGAAAAACTTAAAGATCTTGCCGCAAATATCGATATACAGGCAAATGTATCAATTGATGATTTGCTTTTGTCTGTAACGACTAAAATAAAACAAGCTGCAATGCCAAAAGTAAATAAGCGATTTTTCGAACCTAAACAAAAATGGTTTGATTGGCAATGCGAACGTTCTCGAGAAATATGCTAAAAAGGCTCAGATTGTACAGTAAAAACCACACAACAATAAACAAGTCTCGTTACTGTCTATCTCGTTCTAAATATGTGAAATTATGTAAAGAGAAAAAACTGGATATGTATAATAACAATTTAAATAAATTAAACGCAGTCAGATGTAGCAGTGATTGGTGGAAGCTGTCAAAATCATTAAAGTCATGTAAACAGATTGTCAGAGGGGATCTAAAAGCAGATGATTTCTTATCTCATTTTAGTACTATGTTACAAAGCAGCGATAATAATCACTCTGTACACTGGTGCATGCCGTACTTTACTGATCCTATTTTAGATTCACCTATAGAATTTTGCGAAATTACGTCGGTCGTACGAAAATTAAAATGTAATAAAGCCCCTGGTCCAGATGGAATTAGCTATGAATTTTTTAAACATGCTCCTAATTGCTTTATCCATGAAATACTGTCGTTTTTTAATATGATATTTTTGCATGAAAATATACCATCTAGCTTTCGCAGTTCCATTATGATTCCACTCTTTAAAAAGGTGATCCGTCCTTACCACAAAACTACCGTGGGTTATCGCTTATAAATACTATATGCAAAATTTTTAACACAATTTTATTGAACAGAATAACTGATTGGCTAGAAAACAACAAAATACTAAACGAATACCAAGCGGGTTTCAGAAAGGACTACTCAACAGTTGATAATATTTTTAACCTGATAAACATTGTGAACCTAAACAAACTAAATGAGAAAAATACCTACGTCTTCTTTGTAGACTTCTCCTGCGCATTTGACACAATTCCAAGAAATAGTTTATTTTATAAGCTCTCCTGCCTTGGCTTGTCATCAAAAACAATCAGAATTTTACAGAACGCCTATGATAATACTGTAAGTCGTATTTGGGACGGAAGCACTTTTTCTGATTCTTTCCCTGTTGATGTAGGTGTAAAACAAGGGTGCATATTAAGTCCGATTCTATTTTCAATATATCTTAATGATCTTGTTGATGAACTCCCAGGTGGGGTAAATGTTGCTGGTACAACGGTAAAAATCCTGCTTTACGCCGATGATATTATAATTTTAGCTGAAACACCAAGTGAGTTACAGAATATGATTGATGCATTGTACAACTACTGTTTAAAGTGGAGCTTGACCGTTAACTTGAATAAATCAAAATAATGATATTTCGTCGTGGACCTAGAATCTCTAAACTTTTAAATTGGCATTTTGGTAACGAAAATATTGAGATTGTTAACAGTTATAAATATCTTGGTGTTGACATCACGTATAACCTGTCTTTTAAAAAACATCTAACAAATAAATTGGCCGCATCAAAATTGGCAATCAACTCAACGTGGTTAAAATATATTAATCACCCACAAATTTCAAAATCCAACAAACTAAAGATATTTAATTCTGCTTCGCGTTCAATCATGTTTTATGCAGCACAAGTTTGGGGCTACGATAAATTTGACGAAGTAGAAAAATTGTTTCGTTTTTTCATTAAAAAAATGTTGTATTTACCAACAACAACTCCAAATTATATGTTATATTTGGAAACTGGTCTCCCGTCTTTATACCTTTCAACTTTAAAACTTCACTTCTGTTACATAAATAAGGTATTGAATATGAACCGTCAAAGATTACCACGTATATTAGCTGAGGCAATCATAACACAAAATATCGGCTGGGCAAATGAGTGGTCAAAGCTCTGTCAGCGTCTTCAATACACTCCTAGTAATGCTAATCGACCTCTTTGCACTGATTGGAAAACGATTTTATATTTACTAGAATCGAAAGAACGAGAAGAAAATGTTTTAAATGCAACTAATTCACAAAATCATGACCTTTATTGCCAACTAAACTTTACTGCAACACCATTACTTGCTAAAAATTTTTCATCACGGATTACCAGTCTGATAATAAAGGCCAGAGGTGGATTACTTGATCTGAACGCCCGATCATTCAGAAACAACAATGCAGTCATATGCACTATCTGCAATATATCAGAAACTGAGGACACATACCACTTTATTGGAGTTTGTCCAATTTATAAAAAACTTAGACAAACACTTTTTGGAAAAACTCATCTTACTATGGAAGAGGTACTGAACATTCTAAATGGATCTAATTTCTACGCGTTATACAAATATATAGAATCATCTTCAAAATATCGTAAATTAATTATAAACGAATATGATACATAAAATTTTATGCTGTAATGAAAAACTAAGCAAACTTTTTTATAGATTTCTTTCTTTCAAAATCAATTACAAAATGAATTTTACATTAATTTAAAATATTTCAAAAAAGAAAAAAAAAAAAAAAACTTCAAATTAAAAATAACTAGTATTGTGCCAATCTGGCTTACAACATTCATGTTATGCCAAATATAGATATCAAAATATTGTAAATTAATGAATATGTACAAACAATCTTTTTAATATCTATTAATAAATAATAATAAATAAACTACACAGTCGAATGAACAAATTTTCGTATTAAGATTACAAGTCCATTGAGAATGTCCTGAAATAGTTATTTAGAAAATAACTTAAAATTGTAACTAATTTTCCACATGCTTTAAATAGTTCTTTTCATATAGAAATATTACTTATACAGGGTGTCCGCCGTAAAGGTATACTACTTTGTTTTGCCGCCATTTTGGTAAACATTAGTCTTGACAGTTCATATTTGGCAGTCGTGAAGTAGACACGTGGCAAATTTATTATGAAAAAATATTCGATATACCAGCGTGTTTTAATCGTTAAAACATTTTATCAAAATCAATCATCGATTACTGTGACGATGAGAAAGTTACGTGAAATTTTTGGGAGGAACAACGTGCCAACAAAACGCACTATTTATCGTGTAGTGAATGAGTTCGAAGAAAGAGGGGTCTGTAGGTGATAGGCCCAAGCATGGACCATAACATACTGCAAGATCGGCTGAAAACATTACTGCTGCTCAAGAAAGTGTTCAAAACAATCCATCAACCTCAATTCGACGCCGTGCTCAGGAGCTTGGTCTTCAAAGAACAACTTTGTCCAAAATTTTGCACAAGGATTTGCATTTGTTTCCATTTAAGATTCAGTGGTATCAACAAGACGGTGCCACATCGCATACAGCCAGGATTACAATGGAATTACTGCGAGACATCTCTTCACAACAAGTTATTTCAAGAAATGGTGATGTTGATTGGCCTCCACGGTCGCCTGATTTGACTGCTCCGGACTTCTTTTTGTGGGGATATCTGAAAAGCAAGGTTTATGCAAACAAACCAGAAACGCTTGAGCAACTCAAATAAAATATTCGTGATGAAATTAATGAAATACAGCGTGAAATGTGTGAGAATGTAATGAAAAATGTGCTTAAAAGGGCTAGCATTTGTGAGGACATTTATCTGATATTGTATTCCATACATAATTGCCGACATCAAATAAAACATTTATCACTATAAGATCCATTCTCTTTCATTTAATCAAAAATTATAAACAAAGTAGTATACCTTCCCGGCGGACACCCTGTACTTATTAATAGTATTACTACACTTAGAATACTATGTAGGTAAAGACCACTGCAAATGTAGTTGAAAACAAATGAAATTTCACTTAAATAAAGGACGACTTACATTTCAATAAATTCAACTAACATTGTCATTTGTTTTTTAATGTTCAAAAAATGACTAATAATTGTAGTATAAATAAACAAACATTTATTTTTTTCATCTTTTTTTAAATAACAAAAAACAACTGTAAAAAACGAATTTAAAATCATAAACAGTCATTGGATGTGGTTTGTTTTTTTAAATGAACTACAAGATAAGTAAAAAATTTAATTTGTTCTACAAATGACTGCCATTTATATTAAAAACAAATAAACTGTATTACAACCCAAACAACTACATATTTTTAATGCAGAAGTTCCCTGAGTGTACAGAAGAATTTGCAGACCATATCTTTACAATACATATTTTCTAAAAGATTTGGGTACGCTGAGTGTAAATCTGGGAAAGCATTTTTTTCTCATTTGTAGTTTTTGAAATATCGCGGTTTTTATATTTACGTTTTTTTTTATATACAAATTTCCTTCTTTTCTAAATATTTCAGGATATTTTCAATGAATTTGCAATTTCAATTCAAAAAGGTGTTCAGTTTAATGTTTAGTTTATGCATGATGATAAAATTTTAAACTTTTTTGGCATACAAAAATTTATAAGGATAAAACTGAACATGCAAAATTTTCAACTTTATTGCAATTGAAAGATATCCTGAAACAAACACAGACATGATTGTACTTAAATGAAAGATAATTTTGTGTACATTTATATTCTTATAAAATTTCGTGATTTTTGTGAATTATGTAAATCTAAAAGCCGCAAGATTTCAAAAACTGAAATGAGAAAAAAAAATGTTTGACAGATTTGGATTCAGCGTGCATAAATCTTTTAAAAGATATGCATTTCAAAGGCATGGTCTGCAAAAAGCTTAAATTTGTTGAGTAGTTATTAATTTTTTATACATTTTGCTCTATTTTCTAGATATAGTCTATAATATTTGAGAAAATTACGTTATCTACAAGTGAGACTGATAGCGGAGACATACAAAAAAATTGTTTGAAAACAAATGTGGTTTAAATTAACTGGCAAATTTGTAAATTACGAATTATTAAAAAAAAATTTAAATACGGATGAAATTTGTTCTCGTGGAGAAATTATATGACTAATAACTTAGCTAAATAAATAATTTTAAGTAAAGCAACAAAAAAAAAATTAGTTTCACTGAAGTGGAACCCGTTTCACAGAATTATACAAACTTTTTATGAGTGTAGAGTACTACTTAACACATTTCGCCAGATCCGATAGAAATTTCCAAAATTATTATGTCAACACACAGGTAGGTAGAAATTGCTAACCGTGCAAAAAAATCATACTGGCGGATTTTAGAGAAAAGTAAACCGAATTTGATAGTGAGATCCAGCATTTGGATGCAGACGCATGTGTGTTTTCTCCGATGTCGTGTCGAATGATCTGGACGATGTTGAATGCATCTCCTAAATTTAGACACTCCTTGATAATACGTTCATATTGAGCTCCAAAATGCATATTTTCTTTTTTTTCAAAATTTCGTTTTGAAATTTTTATGGAATGAATGAATGGAATTTTTATGACAGTCGAAAACTGCAAAAAACAACGAAAATACGTATTTTAAGATTCAGTGTGAATGTAGTTTGAAACTACTAAAATTAGCTTAAAATTTCTTTTGCAGAAAAAACTGCTACAATTATCCGATTTTTGGCTAAATATTGGTAAGATAAGATTAGTAAAAATAAATCTGTTGAATCAACAAAAAATTTTGTTATATTTGAGCTAAATTTAATTAAAAAAATTTCCCAAATATAAGTAGAGCAAAAAAAAATTACAAAAAAAAGGCGAAATTTTAAATTTTTTTTTAAGATTTTTTTTGTGAATAAAATCTGCCTTTTCGACATCAGAAGTCTACAATTTTAAGCAAATATTTCTGTTGATTTTAGCAAAATATACTGTTATTTGCATTCACCAAAATTTTAGGTAAATATAGCAATTAGTTCATTATTATTACAGTTTTTGTTTGCTGTTTTTTCTCTACAAATATTAGCAAACGTTTTTGCTGATTTTAGAAGAGTAAATTACTGTTTGCAATTATTAAAAATTCAACTCAAATATAACAAAATATTTTTTTTAATTTACCAGTTTTATTTTTGTTGTTATTACTTTTCTATTATTTAACAATATATCTGCTAATTTCAACAGTTTTTTCTGCAACGTCATTTTTAGCTAAGCTTTTACTGCTATTTTTACAGGTTATTCTATGAGTGTGTCAAGTATTTAAGTTTCTCCCAAGTCGGCGTATAAGAGTAATATCGAATTTACATTATAAAATCTTCAGTAGATTTCAGTTTGAAATTCAATTTGAAATCAGAAACGTTTACATTAGCAAATTTCAGAGCTGATTGAATTTTGTCTGTACAACAAAATATTTTTTTTGTTGAGACTACCAAATTATTCCTTCATCTATAAGGTGGCGCAAAAGTAATCCTCCTATCAGAAAATGCTATACATAATAAATACATAATAAAAAAAAAACATCGGAAGGTTATTTTTGCGCCACCTTATATTACCATTACAATTAACACCACTGCGTTGTTTTTTCGGACTGACTGCTTCTCACAACTTCTTTTCCCAAAGTCTTAAACAAGAATGAGCAAAGACGCTCATAAACTGATCATCTTATAGTTGCGCAACTATAATATGGCTGTAGTCAGAGAGAGGAATATGATAATAAATACTATATTATGATTGTAGCCAAGAGTATAATATAATAACCGAAAACAAGAGATATTTTTACTATAACATGATTAAAGCAATCATATTATTGGTGCAATATGATTGGTACAATAATAATTTAATAGTTGTGTGACCGCGATCATATTTCGAACATATTTTTTCTCTACGTATATTTAATTTAATTTATTTATTCATTTCAATAACCTAGCCTGAAGGCCATAATCGGTTACAAATTTCTGCTAAATTATGCAAAGTAAACAATAAAATATGAATATAAATAAAATAATAAGAAAGATGATAATAATTAAAATACAATAATACTGAAAATAAACAAAAAAATATAAAAAAAGGAGTGATAATAGTTTATTTATTATTACGTCCCCAAATTTTAAGAGAAAAAAAACATGAACAAGCCTTACGGTCTGTTTTTTTACAATACGTGTATAATTTCAGACGAACGTGTGGCACCCGAACGAATACGTAAGGAAATGAGTTTTTATAATTCGTTCGCCTGACTTACGTTTGAGTACGTTAAGCCTTATGTTATATCAAACAGTAGAGATTTGCCATGACATTGCTTTTCGGTTTTTGTTAGTTTATTTCATATACAAATAACTCATTTTTCGTTGCTAGATGGCAACCCAACACTATAATTGAAATATAAACAAAAACAGCTGATTTTTTTCTTAAAAAAAAATGAATTTATTTTGTTTAGAAATTAATTTATTTTGTTTTAAAAGTGGAGATAAAAATATAATTTGTATAAAAAAACAAAAATATTTACAACTAAAATGTAGATAAATATAAATATAAATGAAAATAAAAATGAAAATCATTAT
>JAEKOY010002617.1:0-10665 GCA_021234595.1 Delia radicum
TTTGATAGATTGCCAGCTGTTCTTTGGCTGATTAGATCAGTTACATTACAACAAAAACACAAAAAAAAAATTCGCAGGTAGTGATTACACAGTTATCCAAAGACCAATATTAAAGTTTGATATGCAATGGGGGTAAGAGAATTTTTTCAGTTGGTACCAATGCTTGATGAACGATATTGTGCTCTCCTAATATTCCTCAGCTCTCAACTTCCAGTGTTTTTTTTGGAATATTGGTCGCCCTTCCATCTGCTATCCCAAGTGCATAAAAAACATCAGCGCTTAACGTATCCGGCCTGCATACCTGAAAGGAAACTAACGACTTTTAAGTCACAACAGATCCGCCACTTGTGGTCTTCATATTTTACGGAGTCCAGTATTAATTTTATAAAATCATAGCTTTCTTTAATGTTCATTCCATAGACAATTGGAATAGGATTTTTGGTATTATCGTTATGCAGAAGTACAGCTTTTAAACTCTTCTTAGATGAATCAATAAATATACGCCAGTCCTCGTGGTATATTCAAACAGGAAACATTAGGAGGGAACATTAGGAGAGCACAATATTATTCCTTCAATATCGTTGCTGAGGAAACACATTGAGGGAACAGTACGAGAGCACAATACCGTCATCAAGCATTGGTACCAACTGAAAAAATTCTCTTACCCCATTGCATATCAAACTTTAATATTGGTCTTGGGATAACTTCAATTTCTGTGTAATCATACCTGCGAATTTTTGTTTGTTTTTGTTGTAATGTAACTGATCTAATCAGCCAAAGAACAGCTGGCAATCTATCAAAATTTATAGGTCGGACCTTGTAATTTTTTTGTGTTGTACAGTGTAATGATGTGAAATTGCCTAGAGCTAAAAAAAAATGTAAAATTGCACGGTGAATATTTTTGCGAAACATTTTTAACCCCTTAAATACCTGTTTAATGGTGTTTGCTCTTTTTTAAAAGAAGGACAAAAAAGACAAGTACCTTAAGGGAGTTATAGGGTTGACATATTCTTCAAAAATGTTCTCCGTAACATTTTACATAAATTTGCTAAACACACCATATACTTTAAACGCAAGCTTTACTTGATTTTCTATGCGATTGACAATACAAAATTTGCATTTGGAGGGGAACTTTACCGTCCCTAAAATGAAACCAGATGTAAACTTTCAAAAAGCCGATACACGTGTCTTTTTTTTGTCTCTTCTATCAAAATTTATAGGTCGGACTTAGTAATTTTGGAAAAAATTTGATTTGTTGTACAGTGTAATCGTACAGTTTTGTAGATTTCCCATATATACGATGAATATTTTTATTATTTTTTTTTTATATTATTTTTGTGTAGCAAAAAGTTCATAGATAACATGATATGGTCATTATAATTATTGTTGTTTATGAAATGTTTCATAAATATTGATGAAATTGTTACATTGGACGAAATTTATGAAACTTATTTCTGGTTTCTCTGGGTGTATGCGATTTTTTTTATTCGGCTGGTGTGTTTATCCTGTATTTTTTTTCAAATATGACCCCTTGCTGTCCCAAACATTCAATCGTTTGGCAGAAATGAATGGCTTCTTTTGGTAAACCAAAAAATAAAAATCAATAATGAGTTTCACTTGAAAGGGGTATAAATCCAGGACTTGTGCCATTTTCATACAGACTTTAATTTGCGACTGCTACGTAAAATGTAAAACCCTCCAATGAATGAAATGGCGAACAAGGTGATATATTTAAGGAGTGTGACTAGTGCCCTTCTCGAAATGTCGGGTTCAATTATTTTTAATAAAATATTTAAAAATTTCAAAATTATTTAAAGGTGAAAAATAATAATGTTTATCAGCATAAGTTCCAAGAATATTATGTTATGTTTAAACACTAAAACCATATTTTTTTAAATTAATATTTATTTTAAGTTTCTTTAAACACATGTCCGACTAATAACCTTTTTTAAGATTTTTATTTAATTATCAGGGACCGTTATCATTATAAGTTTATAATAAAAATTCCACAATAATGATTATATTATGAGTTTTAAGTATTCTCTTCAATGGTAATGATTATTTTTGAGTAATATTAATAAAAATCACGCATAATCATTATTTTTGAGCAAAAAAATATACAACTCAAAAATAATCATTATTTATGATTTTTATTTTTTTTTGCTCAAAATAAAACTCACTTTCATAGAATTTTTAAGGTGCCTTTCACAAAAATCCTCGAACTTTTGGAGTGTGTTCAACATATGATATGTTGAATTCCAACGAGTTGCAACATCAAGCACTGGTTGAGGTAATTTTATTATTATTAATATTTATTATTATTATTAATTTAATATTGTGCTCACTTTGGAATATTCCTTATAACTGACCGAGTTAGTAATAGTATTTTACTCGTACCCAATTTAAACAACAATCTATAAAATACTAAATATTCGTAAAATTAAAAATGATGTGGAAAAAATTTAGTATTAGTTTGCTTTCAATTTGAATTATAACAGCTTGCAGTCTTCGTGACATTGATTTTTTATTTTTTTTTTTTAAATTGGGTATAGATTTACATACCAACTTTACAATTCTTAATGCCTAGTATACATGCATATTAGGGCTATAACCAAATTTTGGCATAGTACCACGAGTTGGGCAATGAAAGTGCGTAATGATTATTTATGAGTTTTATTTTTTTGCTCAAAATAATGATTATGTCTGATTTTTTTTTATTATTACTCAAAAATAATCATTACCATTGAAGAAAACTTAAAAAATCAGAAATTTAAAATCATGACGGATATGCAAAGATTGTCAAAAAATAATAATAATGGTGCAATAAATTTTTTTTTATGTCTGTTCTAAGTGATTGATTTTTTTGATTTAAAAAACGAACAATAATCATTATTTACGGTCCCTGTTAATTATGTATTATATCCGATAGGTTTCGAATAAATCTATATGCTATGATCGCAAATTCTTTTATTTGCGGGTAGTAGTACAACATAGTGGCAAAAAATAAATAAATACAAAATTTAAACGAGGTCTGGGGAAGAGATAGCGTTTGCGGGCACGTTTTCTTTTGTTATCGTTTCCTTTAGATTAAGACGAGTGTTAACAATTACCCTTTGTATTTCGTGTACAAACATAAGAGCGGGCTAAATCATCCAAACTACGATTCCAAAAAAAAAAAAAAACTCACAATTTTTTTTTTTACAAATTGCTCTTTTGCTGAAAGATTGTCATAAGTCAAAACAACGCGCCTTTTGAGGTTAATGATGCAGATTTATTAGTTATATTATGCTTAATACTGTATAGCTATTTCATATTAATATCAAGTGTACTTTCGAGTTAGATGAGAATATATTCTTTTTTCTTGAAAGTTGGGTGCAAAGAGTATACACTTCATAGAGAAACTATGCTACTGAGGTCTATATATTCCGGTTGGCCCCATTACAAAATCCAGTGCTCTTATGAACTCACCCTAATACACACACAGTTAGGCATAGACTATTAAATATGTTGGCACTTATTTATGTATAACTAATGATATTTGTAGGTAAAGACGACAGCAAATGTAGTCAAAAACAAGTGAAATTTCACTTAAGAAATGACGACTTACATTTACGTAAATTCAACTAACATTGTTCATTGTGATTTACTGTTCAAAAGAGCTAACTACCAATTGCAGTGAAAAACGAACCACATATGTTAGTAAAAAGTAAACAAACATTTATTTTTTTATATAACAGAAAACGACTGTAAAAAATTAATGTAAATCACAATGTGGTTTGTGTTTTTTTTAAATGAACTTCTAGGTTAGTAAAAACTAAATTCGTTATACAAGACGACGACTTTGTATTAAAATAAGAAACTGACTTACAACAAAAACAACTGCATATTTTTTATAGCAGTAAAGTTTTCCTGAGTGTATATGCACTGAAAATTTAAATATCGGTATGCTAACAAGAAGAATTTCTCGATGGGTTCTTTCCGATGTCATAAATTTTGGATATGTGATAGAGGTGAAAAAAATAATAGACACGTATTTTTATAGCTGTCCAATATCAAATTTAAGGATTAAAAGTGGGGGGCAAAACTAATACATTTGTATGGAGGCATGTCTGAAACTAATGAAATTTGTACGCAGCGTTGATGTGATCGAGACAACAAATATTAAGATACTAATGTTGCCTATGTAGTGTCCTAGGGTTGCCATTTATTTAAAATATTTAAAAAGTTAGTGATAAAAGTGTTTAAAGTCTCATAAAAGCCGAACAATTACGAATGTCGTAAAAATCTCAGATGAGAAACGCCAATACAAACGCGAGTGTAAACTATTTGCAGAAACTGAAGACGACATCCTTGATAATAATACGTGTACAAAACATGAAGGAATTTAAATGAACACCGGTCAATTGGCTTTTGTTCCTTTTATCAAAATATAAGTGTAGTTATACCAAAAATTGGTTCAATTGGACAATGTTTTGAGGTCGCTATGAAATTCAACTTTTGGGTTTGGCCTCTTATATTACTTGGAATTGCTAGTTTTTCAGCGTAATTGCTTTCTATACGTCCCACGGGCTAGCCTTTTGATATACATATATGGCTAGCCAGAAATATATGAAAAATATGCCAAAGTTTTGAACCAATTTGTTTTGAAGCCACACTATTCATATATTTCGGGAGGCGGATTTAAATTATAGGTGTTTTGGCTTAAGATTCGTGTTTTAGGAAGCCAAAATACTTAAATAAAGTTTTACTATAAGTCTGTGCGATAACCTTTCTATTTCCAAATAAAATTTGAGTTTGTTTAACTTTCGGCCTTACTTTGAAAAATCCTTAATTATAAAGACCTCCTAAATAGTGACCGACTTGGCTGAAATTTGAACTGAGCATTACTGAGTACTATTTTTACACGGGAAGCTTTTTTTTTTGGGCCACCTTAATATACTTATTGGATCACCAAACAAAGACAAGTTGTGAATATATTTTCGATTCGTCCAGTATTGTTCGATTTTATATATTAAGAAGATGTCAACAACGAGTGTGTTATACAGGGTAATTCAGTCACGAACCGCCGAATTTCACCAGCGTATTCCTTGGCTTATTTCATGAAAATATGTCCACCTACGACCATCCCCGAAAATGCAAGTGTTGCGAAATGGCAGCGGTTTCAAAATTTTCGGATTGGTGGTCGGAGGGTATTAGGGTAAAATTGATAACTTTTGATTTTTTTGTTTTTGGGCTTGTTGGAAAGGTCTGTGGGAGACATTTCAGAACCAATAAAAAAGTGAAACCGCCAAGATATAGAGCTTTAAAAAAAATTTAAAAAAGACATAAGAACAATTTCTTCAGCCAGGTTACTTATGTTTTTTTTTTCTCTTTAAAATTATCCCTACCTCTTACCTTTCGAAAATGCCTAAACGAAGTTATGACCATTTGACTGAATCGTCATAACTTAAACGTGTTAATTTACAAAAACATATGAATATGTGCTGTTATTCAGTCAAATATTTTTCATGGCTGCTTACATATGCACAAAATATTTTCAAAAATGGGTTTTATGGAAGTAACTTAATATCCTAATATCAGTTACGTGATGAAAGTCAATGTTGTATTTCACTGAAATTGTGTTTTCGAATAATATTAAATTTATTTGCATCTATTTTAATTAAATAAATTAAGAGTGAAAATTTTTATATAAAAAAATGATCTCTATCTACATATCGCACACCCAGTTCAAAAGTGACTCAACTCAAAATTTTAATTTTCGGTTTTATATGCTTAAACTATGCAGAATGTACTTGTTTATCTATAAAAAAAATGTCAGTGTATTTTGTTGTGTTAACTGTTGCTTTATGTTTCAATTCGTATGAAGTTGCAAATATTTTGTTTCGATTTCTGAAAAATTAAAAATTTTGAGTTGACTCACTTTGTACTAGGTGTGCGATATATTTATAAAAAAAATACCGTAACTGGCTCACTGAATGATTGACTCAACATCGCCCAGCCTATACGCAGGAGCTAGGAACTGGAAATTTGGTATGGAGGTCCATCCTTCAGCGTAGACGTCCGCTAAGACGTGGTTTTTGGAATTTCTCACGGGGAGGGTAAAAAAGAGGGAAATCTCCGTAGTAATAAAAATAAGGATTAAAGAAGGGCAAGGCAATAAACCCTTGACGGCAAAGTCAAACCACTAAAGCGAGGAACTTGAAATTTGGTATGTGGTTCCTTATTATGAGTAGACATCTGTATAAACTGGACTTTTGGAAATTTTTTGGGGAGGGCACAAATCAAGAAGCCTCCCTACAAGCATGGAACTTGAAATTTGACATTGATTCCACCTCGACGTATATGCCCGCTAAGACGGAATTTTCGGAAATTGCTGTGGGGGAGGGGCAATAAGAGCAAGTATTCTCAATGGCGGCCTGCCCATACCCCTTGAGTAGAAAGCTTAAATTTAGAATATGTGTTAATTCGAATAAGAGTTAACTGGCTGAAATTGAACTTTTTAGAATTTTGCTCAAGAAGCAAGTCTGCTCCTGGGAGGCCTGGCCAAACCGCTGAAGCTATGAACTTCAAATGTTTGTACGTGGGTTCGTATCATATGTAGACATACTCTCAGGTTGGATTTTTTGGGAATTCCTTCGGGAAGGAGCATGAAGTGTTTCTTATCCTATGTAGAAATACGCTTAGCATGGAGGGTTTTGAATTCCTTCGGGAAATTTATGAAGTAGAAAATTCTCTGCCGTGGTGGCCTAGAAACTCCCATGAAGCACGTGGACAGGATTTTGGAAATTCCTAAGCGGAGGGGCCAAAAAAGGAAAATGTACAACCCTCTTAGCGCCCTAGCCGAACCATTACAACGAGGAACTTGAAATTTGGTAACATATGTCTATGTTGGACTTAATTTTTGTAAATTTGAATGGTAAGGGGCATCAAGGTGTAACGTTTCCATATTGGGCTGTTCTGGCCAAACCGGTAAAGCTAGGAAATTGACATTTAGTTTCTGGGTTCCTTATCACATGCAACATCTGCATAGCTGGATGTTTAGAAGTTTCAACGGAGAAGTGCATAAGCGTAAAATTATCCTCCTTGGAGACCTGGACAACCCGCTTATTTGAGGAACGTGGAATTTTATGTGTTAGTTTAAAAATCCCGTAAGAGACATTCACTTTTGGAAATTCTTTAGCCTGTCCAAACAGTTAAAGCGAAGAACTTAATAATTTTGTACTTGGGTTTCTAATTACGAGAAGCCAGAATCTTAGACGGGATATTTTTTATATTTTTTAGGGAATGACATGAAGGGGAAAATCACCAACACGGCGGCCTGTAAATATACTTTTCAGCATTTTTGGAATTTCACTAGTTTGCGTTTTACCAAAAATTTAAAATTGTTGGAAAACATGTTTACTCATAACAATACCGGTAGTCAACACATTTCTTAGGACAATTCCATTATCTATGTATGGAAACACTGTTGAATTTGAAAATTTAGCACATTTTCCTCGTTGTTCTGGACCAAAAATTTTGAGAAAATTATTTGATTAATCCAATCAGCAATTGTAGTCGCTTTCTTGTTGAAGTAAAGGATGAAAATGTAGTTTAAAAGAAAGAATCCAATACGCGGTTTATTATTACGGCTTAGCTTGTTTCGCGAATTGAAAAAATGTATCAGTTTTTTACCTATATATATGCATATTGATCTTAAATTGTTGAATTTGTAAAATAAAAAACCTTTGTTAAAATTTTGAATTCGCGAAAAGTTATGCCGCAAAAAAACGATTGGTGGAATTTTTTTCTTAAGCCAAATTTTCATCCTTTAATCAATTAGAAATTCAGTCAGCTTTCAGACTGGATCAATTAAATTTTTTTGAAAATTTGTTTTGGACAACCCCGAAAAACGCATTTAATTTGCAACAATTATAATTATTTCACACATAGATGATGCACTTAACTAAAAAAAAATTATTAACGAAATTGAACTGATTAGAACACAGTATTCCCACCCTATGGCATTTTGATAAAACGCGAACTATTGCGAATTTCGAAAAAAAGCGAAACACGTATTTAACTAAAATCGAATTAAAATACTAAATATGTCAATTTGACATCTAACATCACAAAAATCACCGTACAAAAAACATAAAAAATCCTTGTTTTTAACAGAAAAAAGGGCAACTTCTGCTGCTTTAAAATTTGTAGTTGCTTGGGTTGTAATACAGTTTCTTTAGTTTTATTTTTTAATGTAAAATGTAAAGGTCAGTCATTTGTAGACCAAATTTTAATTTTTTCACTAACCTTGTAGTTCAGTTAAAAAATTAAAACACATCAAATGACTGTGTTTTTTCATTTCTTATATTCGTTTTTTGTTATTTAAAAAAAAAATAAATGTTTGTTTATTTTTAACTAAACATATGTGGTTAATTATTACTACAATTGTGGTTCAGTAATTTGAACATTTTAAAAAACAAATGACAATGTTAGTTGAATTTACTGAAATGTAAGTCGTCATTTCTTTAAGTGAAATTTCACTTGTTTTCAACAACATTCACAGTGGTCTTTATCTACATAGTATTCTAAGTGTATGTCTGGACCTGGTTGCCATGTTTTAAATACCATTGGACGCGAATTAAAAAACCTTTTCGCACCATATTAATATTGTACATTTTGTTTTTAGATAAACACAAAATCCTTTGAAAAACTAATTTTTTTTTTTTTAACGGTCCTGCTCACGGTATTTAATAATAGACTTGAATTTATTGGGATCATCATAAAACACACCAATGTACATTTTGAGTGGTGGACAAAAAAACCACTTTATTTTTCTCCACATAAGTTGAGTGTGTCTAATGTGTATGAGTAAGTTACAGATCAAATACTTTTTGAGACGCTTCACAGAAACGTAGTATAAATTAATGTATTTACAAAAGTGGAAAAGTCTGAAACTTGTTATTGAAAAATTCACTACAAGACGTTTAAACAAATTTATTAAAAGAGCAATTTATTGTGAAAAACAATTAAATTTAATTCTACATATTTTTGTTTTTATTGATTTTCGCTGTTTTCTAGACGTCCATTAATTAATATTTAATAAAAGTCTTGCTTAAACACTTATTGCAAGTACTTAGAGTATAAACGTGCTGCAAAAGTCAAAATTTTTGCATCGTTTTAACCTGTAAAGGCAAAAACAAACTAAAAATAAAATGTGGCTTATCACGTTTTTACAATAAGCTCTTCATATATATTGCGATGTATAAAACTATCTGCAATGAAGTAACAGGCTTTAAAGCTCGCATATTTATAAAGTTACAGTAGTCCCCGCTTAAGTGCGCATCGTAAAATGCATAGTTTAAGCGGAACCTCGGATAAATGCGCATATGACGCATTTAAAATAACTCGCATAAATGCGTAATTAATCATTTATTAAACGAATTTTTATTTTTATATTTTATTAAAATAAAAATTATTGGAATTCATGTTAAAAAGATAATATTAAATACAAAACAAAAATAATTCATTTTTCTTACGATATATGAATACATACAAACAAAAAAGTATTATTTAGTTAATCTTTTTAAAAAAATTCGTTATTTTGATTGCAAAATTTCAGGGACCGTAATTCTTATGAGTTTTATAATAAAAATTACACAATAATGATTATATTATGAGTTTTTAGGATTTTCTTCAATGTTAATGATTATTTTGAGTAATATTAATTAACATCAGCCATAATCATTATTTTTGAGCAAAAAAAAAAATACAACTCAAAAATAATCATTATTTATGATTTTTATTTTTTTCGCTCAAAATAAAAGTCAATAATAGCGTCTAAAATAAAATGTGTATTTATATATTAAAAGTCAATAAAATATTAATTGATTCCATTAAATATTTGTTTAGAAACAAATTAAATTCAAATCAAATCTTTAATTAGATATTTTAGGTTGATAATTTTTTTTCTGCGTAATTTTAGTCACAAGCTTTATTTTGTGAATAATATTTTTTTCTTGTTCGAAAACATGTTTTATAACCTTTCACTTGACACCCTTTTTTATTCAATGTAGTTTTTGAAAGAGCTCGAAAAAATAAGCCACTTCATCAGCATTGAATATCTGTGAAGCATCGTACTATGAAATTATTTCTGGAAGAAATTTGTCTACGTATTCGTTTGCGCTTTCTACATTTGCAGACGCAGCTTCGCCATGTATTTTCCGTAACTGAATACCTTCACGTTTTTACCATCTATAACCATCCTGCACTTGGATTTAAGTCTTTATTTATTCGTACTGCAAAATTGTTTTATTTTTTATAATCATTTGAGACGAAACTGCCGCTCCAGATTCTCGGATTTGATGGAACCATATTAAAAGTGCGCGTTCCACTTCGTCAAATGCTCCCGTTCTCTTCCGTTTAGTACATAATTTGCTTTATTTAGCTGTGTCCCAAAATTTGTTTTTATTTTGAATAATTATATTTACTGATGATAAGGAACAACCATATTTATCACACAATTCACTTTTACTTTTTCTTCCAAAATCTGTTATTAATTGCATTTTTTCCTTTAAAGTTAACGTTTTATTTTTCATTCCACTCATTTTATGATTTTTTTCTTTAAGTAAATTACTTTTTTTGCTGTTCAACACTTTTTTTGGTTGCCACATTTCTGTTTAAAAA
>JAEKOY010002618.1:0-10664 GCA_021234595.1 Delia radicum
ATCTTAACCCGTTAAGTGCAGACAAAGCGTCAAAATTTGAACTTAAACTACGAATTCACCGCTAGAGGTGGCAATAAGTGTACACAAACTCAAAAAGCTTATTGAGACACGATTACATCTTTCTATAAAGCTTCGTCCAAAAATTCGCACGGGATCGAAGAGTGGTATAAAATGGGTTAACGACCCTCTAACACCAATTTGGCTCGAAACTTTAAATTACATGTTCCCTCGAGTAAGAACTAATTCACTAATAAGTTCCCAGTAAGAAAAAGGCAAACGAAAACACCGCTGGCAAGGCACTTTAGCTAGTGCTGGCAACAAGTGCTTTCCCAATCCAAAATGATAACTCATTAGACAGTCTGTTCAAAAAAGAGTAGGACAAGCCATAGGAAAACAAAAAATTGCAATGCAAAACTATTGGTAAAATCTGTGAAATAGATGGTCTAAAAATCTGTTTTCCAAAATCAAAATAAAAAAAAAAAGTTTATGTTTAATTGTTGGTCCCGCTGGGATTTGACCTCTGGCCACCAGATTGGCAGCCAACAGCTTCAACACTGAGCTAAAGAGCCACATAATACTTATCGCTTAAAATGTAAGTAAATAATAACTGCCGGGTAACAGTTGGCTGCTTAAATATGTCAGCACTGGATAAGGTGTGATGGAAGCAATTTGCCTATGTTGGGAAAACAAAAAAAGTTGGTCTTAAAACAGCTTTTCCAGAAACGAAAAAATCAATTTATATGAAAAAATTATTAAAAGTATAAAAAATCACATAAAATTGTTTGCCTGAAAAGGGCTTGAACTCGGAACCCTCCCATTACAAACTGTTTTTAAAACAAAGCATCATCATTTTATGAAATAAATGATTTAAAAGTGGTTAGACTTTTGAGCCGATGATAATTTTTGACTGGGTAGCACGGGGAAAACACTTTCTCCCAACGTTGGCATAGTCGTCTCAGCCAATTCTTCGGCAATGATTTTGCTATAAAATTTTGAATCACGCTCCCAGACGAGGACAAGAAATTCTCATTGAGTTTGTGATTTAACATAACAAATATCTCTAGAAATTCTAATAACAAAGTCACCTGGAGATTTCCTTGAGCAGGAATGAAATCCGGATAGGGACAAGCCTACAGCAGATTGTTTTCACAATTTGTTAAATAAGTTTGGGACTTAGCCACATAATTACTATAGACCACTGAAATTATTGTAAAACAAATAATGACAAAACGCGTTTTGGAAAAGCTGGTACAGCGTCTTAAACAAGTGTTCTGCCAGTAGTTTATTTACAATTTCTCGGTTAGCCACGGTATACCAGTGCTTGATTTTTTGTACCACTGGCAGTGTTTTGACTTTTTAAGTGCCTGACAAATCATTTTGGCTAGAAATCTACTATGGGCCTTAACAATTGTTTGTCGCAATCGCAAAACATATTTTTTTGCTATATAATAATGTAAACAACAAATCGACACAATAATAAACGTTTCATTAGTTTAATGAAAATTTTCATCATTTTCGTCCACTAAATTGTCTTTGTGAAGCCGTATATACCTTAAACAGTTAAAATGTTTTGTAAAAGTTTAGGGTGGCAGGACAAACAGGCAACATATATCTACCATAACGTTTCTTATGTCCTGCCTCTAGGACAAAACATTTTAAATTTTAAAAATATTTCTTAATCTGGCCACTCTATTTTTGCCAATACTAATAAAAAAATATTATTGTTGTTATGTTTTGTATTCGATAATATAGTCATGGACATTTATGATGCAAATTAAAAAGCTATTGTAATAATATTAAGTTGTATATTGCAGCAGCTATTGTTTATATTTTATATATGTGCGTATGTATGTGTTTGTTATAAAATTGTGGCAACATTGCCCAACAGTTGTTACCATTTGTTTATTTTGGCGTTTACTATTGTTTGGTTATATTGGCCATATCAATGGAAACAACAATGAGCTGGCTGGTGGTATAGAGTAATAACTAAAGGGAAAATTATTTTATGCCAAAAATGGTAAATATTTAAAACAACATTAATGTTGGACACGTATAGAGCTGGCCGAATGCTTGAATGGTCGTTGGGTTGGTTTCGGTAAAATATGGCCTTTGGCAAATTAACACAAAAACGTTTATTATCCTTCAAACAAAGTATATAATTGATTTTAATTATTAATGAAATTAACAAAATAAATGAAAATAATGTTAAAAACAAATTTTATTGCTAACATAAAAGGATAATATCGAGGGCCTATATTCAAAACCCCTCTATCTTAGAAAACACAACTTTTCAGGAGAGCCAAAAAACTGTTTTTTCGCGTATTACTTGAGTTATTAAAATTCGGTATTCTACAATATTTTTTAAAGCAACTACTGAATCTTACATATAATTGGCTTTGAAAATGTTGCATTATTGGGGATTTTATTATAGATAGAGGGTTTTGCTTCTCACAAAATATTCAATGTTGTATGTATGAAAATGATTAGATAGAGGGTTTTGCATTTTATTAAAAATAACTTATTTTGATTTCATTTATGCCATTTGTCAGTTTTTAAGGTGATTTATTTAAGATAACGGCTAGTAATACAACATAAGATAAAAAAAATAATAATAAACAATATGAAACAAAAAGTTATGTGGTTTTTGCTTTTTTTAAGTTTTTTTGGAGTTTGATTTGAGTAAATTATCTTGAAAATAATGTTTATTCCGGTGGTATTACGCCTCTTCAAATCTTGCATATTATTCCACTTATTTGGCTGACATTGATAGTGTAGAGTATACATAGTGAGTAGAATATAGAGGTTTTGTGTTCAATATGTCCTGTGTAAGTTTGAATACGAACAGGTAGATCCATGTAATCTGTATCAAAATCTAATTTATATGTTATGTTACCATCTGGAAGATATAAATGAGATCTTAAATTAGACACATTAGGATCGTTCTTTACGTCGTCCTGGTCTAATGGAAGAAAAACGCATAAGTTTGTCATCGTTGTAATTATTACAGATATCACAATTTAAATATTCTGCAACAAACGGCTTTTTTACGATCTCATTGTTAATTTTAACAGTCTTTCTGACTTCTGTAGTATTTCTAACGTAATCGATTGGCAAGTGTATAGATTGATTTTTCAATTTAATCTCTATCTTAGCATGGACACTATCGCACTCCATTTGCGTATGGCCTTTCTCTAAGAATGCAAATAAAACAGCAAAAAAAAAAAATATTTTTGTTATGAAATTCACACCATACATGGGGGCTGTTTTACTAAACATTTTACCATCAAAAAGTCATTTCCTGAAAATCAAAGATAGAGGGTTTTGAATATAGGCCCTCGATATATAAAATTTCATTATAAAATATAAATTTCCCTTATAATTTTTTTTTTTGTTAAAATATCCCTAACGCTGTATTAATGTATAAGGAAATAGTGTTTAAAAAAAAAAGTTTAAAAAGGGACCTGCTGTGAGTTTTTTTCTTCTTAATATTTTAACAACCATTTCATTATAATTTATTGTTTATATTTCCCTTAAGTTTCCTTATTATCCTTTATTTTGCAAACGATTTTTGTTGTTTTCTTTCCATCTAGTTAGTTAGCTACTGATGCGGTTTAAAGATGTATTCAGTATTTTTTGTGCTTTCGCAAGTTGTTTCAATCTAGTTAGCTTTAGTTAAAACCACCATCATTGGTTGCTCTTGTCTGCGTGTAGAAAGTTAATTACCAATTTTCTACACTATAAATTTTATTTATTGCATATTGCAATGGGTCTCCTTTTTAAACCCTGTTTCAATGTTTTTTTTAACAGTTTTCAAAGCAATTGCATTTTTAAGTTGTTGTTGATGTTTTTATAGAAAGAAATTAAATTGTGATTTTTTTTATTAAGATAGTTATTGGATACTTAAAATTTATTTCTGATAATAAGAAAAAAAAAAAATATAAAAAAAGTTTTCAATTATCAAGTAAAGACAAGAATGCATTTTCTTAAAATTTCTCACAATTTGTAAATTTTCTCAAAATGTTCATATATTAAGTTAGAATATTGTTTTACTTTAAGTCCAAAAAATCTAATATGATATGTCATTTTAGATTTAATTTGTTGCTTTTAAAAAAGTTTGATAATTTTCATGATAGACAATAGACTGTTTCATAGTTATCACCATAATCTTCAGTTATCCGCAAAAGAAAACGATAATTGGATTAACGCAAACTCAGCTCTATGAAAATTTGTCTGCCTTACTGTTTAAACGGCGGATTAAGTAAACCTAATTATTTATTTTTTTTTTTTATTTTATTAATTAATAATCATATAATTACAAATTATATACTAAGCATTACCCTAACCGAGCACTAGCTACTATGGCTTTCGGCGCGATATAGCGAAAACAGACCAGTGCCTCTGGTGGGAATCGAACCCACGACTGTGATTTTTTTTGTTAAGATAGTTATTGGATACTTAAAATGTATTTCTGAATATAAGAAAAAAAAAAATATAAAATAAAGCTTTGAATTATAAAGTAAAGAAAATAAGGCATTTTCTTAAAATTTCTCACAATTTGTAAATTTTCTCAAAATGTTCATATATTAAGTTAGAATATTGTTCTACCTCCAAAAATCTTATATCATATTGTCATTTTAGATTTTAGTTGTTGCTTTTCAAAGGTTGATAATTTTCATGACAGACAATACAATTGTTTCATAGGCATCACCATAATCTTCAGTTGTCCGCAAAAGAAAACGATCATTGGCTTAACTCAAACCGAGACATTATATACAACCGACGAAATCAACTCTATGAGAATTTGTCTGCCTTACTGTTTAAACAGGCGGATTTGGTAAACCTAATTATTTTTTTTTTTTTTTATCTTCTTAATTAATAATCATATAATTACAAATTATATACTAAGTATTACCCTAACCGAGCACTAGCTACTATGGCTTTCGGCGCGTTATAGCGAAAACAGACCAGTGCCTCTGGTGGGAATCGAACCCACAACCCCGAACTGATAAGCCAGCACGCTACCAACTAGCCTCACGGGCGCACAACCTAATTATAAAATCAAAACTATTTGAAAAGCACCAATTGATAACAAAAAAGTGATATTTTGAAGTCTTTCCTATATAAAGGTTTTTAAAAAAAGGAAAACTCTTGTTAAAGCTAAAAAAATTTGCAATTTTTACATTTTTTGAGAAATTATTAATTAAGTTTGTTATAATTTTTATTAAAAAATAAAAATTATGTTTTTTTCGACCTTTAATTGTGCAATGAATATGAAAATTATTTAAGTTCGAGGCCATACTCTATATTTCTTCATTATGATATTGTTCTAACATATAATCTATAGAGTTTTTTGTTTTCAAATTTATTATCAATTAATTTTTTGATCAATGGTTATAATCTTTAACTTCAAACTCATATGTATATTAGTTCTCATGTAGTGAGTAAACTAGTTCATATGAATGTTTGATGTTTGGCATGGGATTGTTACCGCTTTCAAAACGTGTTCTGATGATGGGAACCTAGAAAATTCCCGAAATAGATCTATCAACACATTCCTGAAAGGGTCAAATAATAAATTTGAAAACAAAAAACTCTATAGATTATTTGTTAGGACGAATTATTAATTTATAGAAAGAAGAGCGGGTATTATAAACTTTATATGCTGATTTGGTTAATGGCTCATTAGAAAGTTTATTTTAATGAGAAAAATTTTCTGTGCACTACGTAATTTTTATGAAAAAATAAAAAAATCCTGTCAAGAAATTTCCGAACTTGTAAAAATTTCATAAAATTACTTCATTTCTTTTTAATCTAAAAGATTATCAAAAATTATAAGTTTTCTTTGATCTTCTTTTATTTAATTCTTCTTATTTTAAACGAGCTTTTCAATCAAATTGTAATTATTATTCCCTGAAGAAGTCACCCCATGTGGCGACGAAATATTGAAAATAAATAATTATAATTAATAAATAAATGATCTTAAGCTCGTTTAAAATATGAAGATTTAAAAATTATCTCTTTCCTTCAATTAACAGAAAACTTGTAAAAATTGCTTCACCAGTGTTGCCATATTACAATTTTTAAAAATTGTCTGAAAACACCAATATATTTAAAAAATTCTCAAAAATCGGATTTTCATGATTAGATCAAATTGTTTTTACGGTTTAACTACCAACAAATAAAAATTATAGTTCAAAAAAATTTTAACTTAAGTGCATACAATGCGTCAAAGTTTGAATTCAAATTGCGAATAGCGCCGCTGGAGGCAGCGATAAGTTTACAAGAACTTTAAGAAAAAGCTTATTGAGGCACCATTACATCGTTTCACCAAATTTCGTCAACATATTCCAGCGGAGTGGTATAAAATGGGTTAATAAACATAATGATGTTTTTCATAAATTTTATGAAAACTTGCATTGGTTTAATGAAAAGTTTCTATGGACGAGTTCCAGTGCAACTTCATTAATTCTACCCTGTTTAAAAATCGACATATATGGATCCATACATGAGCACACATACTTCACCATGTCCGCCATACATCCATACATGATTCATATGTGTTCATAAATTATTCATACGTGTTCATATGAGTGAATCATATATGTTCATGTTTGTGCATTAACGAAAATTGAGGTAAATTTACATATATAATCATACATGTCCATACATTTCTTTACATTTCCACACATGTTCATATGTGTACTTTAACGAAAATTAAATTCTATATGGTGGTATATGGACATGAATGACTACATATATGAGCATGAAATTAGTTCATAAATGGATGCATATATGTTGATTTAGAACCGGGTGATGTGCAAAAATTAATTAATATCATACGGAGAATTCTCTCAGTGTGGTACTGAATTTTTAATGTAATAGAAAAACTCTATTTATTTGAAAATGGGCCAAAATTTTTTGAACAACAAAAAGTATAAATATTTTTTTTTTTTGTATTGATAAACAAGTTTCATGGTGTAATTCGGAGTAGTAGTTTTAGAATAAATATTCGTTAAATATTGTCCTTCATAAACATTTAAAAAATGTTCCATGTTTAAAACTATAAACCCTGTATGGGCTATGCATGCTCATGAGCAATAGATAATACATACATTTAAATTCGTCATACGTTATGTAGTTTAACTTACATATGAGAGTTTTCCAAAAATAATATGAAACTTGAATTTTGCAATATCTCCAATCTTGATCCCATGTTCTTAATATCGAAATACTCTATAAGCCAAGTTTCAGCTAAATTCGTTTCAGCTAAGGTCTCTAGAAAAAGTTCACTTTTAAAATTAGTAATTACGATCTAGAAGAAATTCATACAAATTAAGGGTTGACTTTAACTCACAATTCGGTAAGCAGAAATAACATTTGTATGCTTCCAAAATAATAGCGCTTAAAGTATTGCATACAATAAAGCAATTAGGAAAAGCATTCCGTAGTGCTTTCCTAAATGCTTTCTTTAAAGCTGTTAATAAAGCATGCAATGAAGCAGTAAAGAATGCATACAATGATGCATTAATGTTATCATCACACAAAAATGCGCTTTTTATTGCCTCAGGAGTCATGAATTTATTGCTTTAAGAGCACACGAAAGAAGCGCTTTTTACCTGCTTAAAAGAGACATACCAAGTGACACATTGCGAACAAAAATCATCATAGAACAATATTCTTACTAAATATATATATTTTTTTTGTATTAATTAATAATCATATAATTACAAATTATATCCAATTACCCTAACCGAGCACTAGCTAATATGGCTTTCGGCGTTGTAGTAGCGAAAACAGACCGTGTGCATTCTGGTGGGAATCGAACCCACGACTCCCGCACTGATGACTAACCAAATATATGAAAATATAGGAAGTCCGAAAAACAACTATTTTGTATTTTTAATACAAAATTAAAACATTTTTAAACCAAATTAACATACCACGGCTCTTCTCAACACACACTGTTTGTGGGGATATATATTGTTTCTACAAATTGTAATACAACAAACAAACATACATGCACTGACATATAAAGTATTTCGACATGTTAAATGTTCGTTTTCAAATATTTTTTATTTTATAATAAGGGTTACCAGTGTTAAAAAGTGTTAATTCGGTGAAATTAACAATCACGTGACTGTAATAATGGTGACAAAACATTGGCTGGTTGGTACCAGTTATATCATGTAACTGGAGAAAAAGTAATATACCATCGAAATGTACTGAAGAAACTAGGGTCGTTGCTATTGGTCATTGAACTGGTTCAAAATCGCTAGCAGTGGATGAAAACATGACAATTAGTGCCAAAGGATGCAGTCCCTTGACTGCTACAAAGCGGACATAATACTGAAGGAATTTTATCTGTGCCGACTTTGTGACAGTAGAAATGAAGACGTAACACTCCACTGGTTTAAAAGAAGAATACGGAACTGTTTAGACAGTGACCAGGGTTGCCAGATATTGCGATTTCTCGCCAAAAGTCGCGATATTAAAACTCGTTGGCAAATTAATTTTCTAAATGCCGACTGGCGATTTTTCTAGTGAATGGCGATTTTACACATAAAATATTGCTACCCAAATACTCTCACCAGAATATGATTTTTGCACAACTTATTCAAAAACTTGAAACACTACAAGAATATAAATTCAAATTTCAAAAAAAACCTGCATATTGGTTTCGAAATATCTTGTTTAGATATTTTACAAGATTTTGGTAACGATTTTTTATTTATAAGTAATGGCGATTTGCAAGAATTTCTTTGGGTACAACATAAATTATATATTTTGTTACTCTGCTTTATAAGTTATACATTAAATTTGTGCTGAATTGCTTCTTCTTTTTATAAAGATATTAATGTAAACTAGAATTATAATGCAGAATACAAAATTAAAATGTTCATGAAGTACTTTTTAGAAGTGTTGGAACATAAAAATAAATGGAAATTGTTTGATAATACCAATGTTAGCAAATAAAGAAAAAACATGCAAAAAAATCTATATTTGAACATCCGGACTTTTGTCTAGTTTATGTACTTTTCCAAATTTTAATTGTTATACTGAATTTAATGTTATAGTTTTTGTTGGGTATAGACAAACTAAACACAAATTTTAAAATGAAATCCGGATAGGGACACGCCTACATCAGATTGCTTTTCACAATTTGTTAAATAAGTTTTGGGACTTTAGCACATTTAATTACTATAAATGCAATTAATGTTTATCCCGATGAAAATAAATTTAAATAACAAATATGCAGGTGCTTGTGCAAATTAAATGTAACTGAACTAATAGAAAACATATGATTTTCTATTGTTGATTTACTTGAATAAACGTCACTACATTGCTAGGTCTGTCAAAAAAAACAGAGTAGTATTGGAAGATGACAAAGCCAATTGTGACAATTTTTGTTGTTGTTTGTGTTTTTCTTGATATTTTAAATTTTGAATCTCGCTCCTAGACGAGGACAAGAAATTCTCATTGAGTTTGTGATTTAACATAACAAATATCTCTAGAAATTCTAATAACAAAGTCCCTGAAGATTTCCTTAGGCAGGAATGAAATCCGGATAGGGACACGCCTACATCAGATTGCTTTTCACAATTTGTTAAAAAAGTTTTGGGACTTTAGCACATTAATTACTATAAAGCAATAATGTTTATCCCGATGAAAATAAATTTAAATAACAAATATGCAGGTGCTTGTGCAAATTTAAATGTAACTGAAACTAATAGAAAACATATGATTTTCTATTGTTGATTTACTTGAATAAACGTCACTACATGCTAGGTCTGTCAAAAAACAGAGTAGTATTTGGAAGATGACAAAGCCAATTGTGACAATTTTTTTGTTGTTTTTGTTTTTTCTTTGATATTTTTAAATTTTGAATCTCGCTCCTAGACGAGGACAAGAAATTCTCATTGAGTTTGTGATTTAACATAACAAATATCTCTAGAAATTCATAATAACAAAGTCCCCTGAAGATTTCCTTAGGCAGGAATGAAATCCGGATAGGGACACGCCTAATCAGATGCTTTTCACAATTTGTTAAATAAGTTTTGGGACTTTAGCACATTTAATTACTATAAAATTGATTTTTGTTGTGACTTTTGAAGGTTTTTTGAACAGGTGACATGCACACTGTTCTGGATAAGTGCAGTGACTGGTTCCGGATGGGCTATTTCGCAACCCGCACATAATATGACACACGCTGAATAAAAGTGTCAGGTTAATTGCTAATTATTTTTCGAAAGCCCGGCGACATGTACCCTTAGTCCAGTGCAGTGGTACGTCGCAAAACTATTCCAGTCAAACTATCCCTATCACAGAACATAGTGCGCTTAATATGTGACTAGTTTTCCTACAAAAATTTTTCTCCAGTTCTATGATACGTACACCTACAACAGCCACGTGATAAATTGTTTCCCACTGGTTCTGTTGCATGTCACATAAATACTAAAATGGTCATAATTTGACACTACCTACCTTCAACTTGTCCCGTAGCATATTCATTTCAGTCGGTACTGTGATAGGTTACCTTGGTCAAGATATTTGCCACGTCACACAGTGCTCCACAGGTGGCAATGTCACCTCTTATGACAACCCATGTTAAAAGTTCCGGTCACTGTAAGATTTTATTTGTTCGGTTTTAGATCATGACAAATTTT
>JAEKOY010002619.1:0-10645 GCA_021234595.1 Delia radicum
ACTTTTTTTTTTTTTTTTTTTTTCAACGTTTATTTAAACAAAAAATTTTTATTTAATACTTAAACTATAAATAAACAAATAGTTTATAATATAAATTATTATACATAGTCCCATATTCGGGCTCTCGAGTACATTATATATAATAGGTTTATAACATTTTTATGAATTAAATATTATATTTATATGTGCAATATAATATGTTTATAAATTTATGCAAAGGAAAACCAAGTTAATGGAAAACTTTACTTTTCTAAAAAAAAAAATGTATGATAAAAGTATAGTCAAGGGTAAAAATAAGATGCCGTCTGTTATTAGTTCAGCAGCCACCAATATTGTTTTCTGTTTAAGTTTCGAATTATATTTTTATCCGCTGAATATATACTTGTATTATATCTACTATTATCGATTGTGAGTTCGTTGCAGTGTATTGCTTTGTTATTGGCTCTTCTATATATATGGTATAATATAGAATGCCTGTTTCGTTTCTGAAATACCCTTTACTGTCGAGGTACAGAAAAGCCTCTGGAGGTATATAGCCGTTTTGTAATGTTTTGTCTATATATTCTTCGCTCACATGGTAGGGAGCCATAATTAAATTATTTTCATTACATTGAAAACATTTAATAATATGATTCCGTATTAGATGAATAATAAAATTATCAATCCTCTACTTATTTCAGCTTTGTTGTACAATCTTTTGTTAGATATGTATTTCTTATATTCACTTTCGGTGATCTATAGAGTGAGGTGCATGCTCGTAGACATTTTCTTTCAAAAATTCTGATTTTTTCCATATACGATGGTGAGATATTAACCATATTTGGCAACCATATGTCAAAATGGTCGAATCAAAGACTGATACAAATTATCTTTACCTTTGAGTTAATGTATTGTGAGTAAAAAAGTTTTTTGTACATAAAAAAAGCATTTCTTGCTTTTATGATTTGTATATTTATATGATTGTTGAAGTATAGAAATTTATCAAGGTTTAATACCTAAATATTTAACGACTTGCTTTACTTGGAATATCTAAATTTGAAGAAGATTTATACCAAAATTTCTCCATTTAGTTCGAATGTTGTAATTTACATTTTCCGACTGGAGGACGAAAAAGTATTGTTTTCACATTTATTGGCATTAATCTTCATTTTCCAGTCAGTGGCATAATTTTCTACGATGTTGAAATAAGTTGCAATTTATCATTAATATTTTCAATCTTGTTTATCAGCGTGAAAGACAATTATATCATCAGCAAAACCAATGATATTATTCCTTTTTTCTAAAAGTTCGTATCAAGAGATAAATAGGATTGGGGAATTTACAGTGCCTTGTTGAAGACCATTAACAATATAATAATTATTTTTACTGACTTGTTTTTTTGTTGTATACACGAAAAGATTTGTTATTTAAATATTATGTATCAGGAAAATTAATAAATGGGAAATTTGTATTGTTAATAGTTTATATATTAATCCTGGAATCCATATTACATATCGAAGGCTTCTTCGAATTCAATCAAGCAAGCCACCTGTACATAAATTTTTATTCATGTTCCAATTAATATTGAGACCAAGAAATGAATTGCATGAATTGTAGAATGTTTATATTTAAAACCGAATTGTCTTTCATTAACTAATTTTTTTCTCTCGCAAAGTTTGTGATATTTTTGTTAATACAAATTTCAAAAACCCTTACTTATGTTTGGCAATAAGCTAATTGCTCTTTATCTTTCTTTGGCAATACTCCAACTTTTGCAACTTTCCATGCTCGAGGAAAGTAAGAATTATTGAGCATATTATTAAAAGAAGTACAGTATTCCTGATATGATTTTCATCTGGGTATGTTCCTTTAGAATAATATTAGGAATGTTATCTATGCCTGATGATAGTTTTTTTCTTAGACTTTTTAAATATATAAGTAAGAGATTCGTTTTTTAATAAAATACTCGTCTGTTTGAGGAACTCTTCAAGCTCATTGGCCTTTCTAGTTGAGTTAAATATTGATAAGTTGAGTGATTTATTCATATTCATTTTTTTGTTTCCAAAAAACTGGAGAAATGATGATCAACATCAATATGTAAATTGTTATCAGGGTCCATCTCCTTAAAAGAATGAATTGATTCTAAGAAGCACCTATTGTATCCAGTATCTGAACTTGGTCTCTAACTATAAATTTGTTATTGTCCCTCCTCATCTTTTTCTAATTCATCAGGCTCAATTCTAGACATTTCTAATCAAAAATTCTTCGTTTTGAGGAATTTTGATTGTACTATATTTACAGGCTGTGTTGTTCTTAATTGCTTTTTGACTTCGTTAAACCATATTCGATGGATTTTTTTTGGTCAAATATATGTACGTTTTTTCTGAAATAATTATTTAAGATAAAGTAAGGTTATCTGTAATAAGTTTTTTTAATTAGTTTTAATTTATTTTAAGTAGTTAATTTGCAATGGTGTTAAGTACCAATTCCATTCTGTTGTATTTTTTAATATCAGTTTAAAGTTTTTGGCTTTTCTCTGATTGTAATTTCCTTATAATAGGATTTAGAAATTTTTTAGTGGAATCATAAACTTTGCATTTCGGAACAGTGTTTTCAATTGCATGAATAATGTATTCATTTAATCGGAGTAAATAAAAATCTATTTCTGAATTTGTAAGATTTTTATTGTTTGGGATTCGGTCGTTGTTTTTTGAGTTCATTAATAATGTTATCCTTTGAATTTTTTCCAGTTCGTTTTTCCAAAGCTGTACTGTGAACTCGGCAATTCTTTAAAAAAGGTAAGCGGGTGATCATTCTCATCGTTAAGAACAAGAATCTGAAGAGCGATATGATCACTATCGTAGTCATAGGTTTTGAGACAATTTAACGAATTATTTTCTTTATGAATAAGTAAACGCGAGGTCAGCAATCCACAGGTCTAAATACGAACCACAACGGGGGTATGAGGGTAAGGTGGAGGCATAAAGATTACAATTTAAAGTTTATTTCATTGGAGATTTCCCCCCATCAACTGTGTTTGCAGTTAAGATCTCCTGCTAGTATATAAAAATGGTTAGGATTTTTCTAAGCAAGTTCACAGGATTGAAAAGTTTAAAATAAGTCGTTTATTAAAATGAACATTATTGTTACCCGAAGGATAATATGCCGAGATTACAAATAAGCTTTTATTTGCAACTAATGGAATTTTTGAAATGCACGTTTCCAAGGTTTTAAGGAATTTAAATTGTTGTTAGAGTACTGTTTATACTTTATATAATCTTTTATTAACATTGCCGTTCCCCCCTCCTCTTACAGCACCATCTCTGTCCTTCGTATAATTGATAATGTTCGAACTTAAGTTTGTGTCTAAATTTAGTTTTGTTTCATTAAGAAGAACTATATCGGGATTATGTGTATTTAGAAAGCTACTTAAGTCGTATCTTCTATTTAATTTTATAAGAGAATTAACATTAATTTCAATTATATTTAGAATTTTTACAATTGGTTTCACCAATTGTGTTTAACTTTAATTTCTTAACATAGAAAAAATGCTATCTATTCTAGCAGCCTGTATTTGTAGTTGTTTTTGTAAGTAATAATTTGATTTGATAAGTTCTGCATCGAATTTTTAAACTCTTCTAATGCAAGAGTTATGGGATTACTATTAACATTGTTTTGTATATTATTATTTTTAATAACATTAGCATAACTCATATTTTGATTAGGATTAATTGTGTATTGGTTAGTTCTACTTAGGACTAAATTTTGTTTTTTGGTACGAAGCTTCTGTTGAAGCTCCTTATATTTTTCACATCCTTTGTATGATGCTGGATGACCGAATTTGTTGCATAAAACGCAAAACAGTTTTTCTCTCTTCGTTTTCAGCTACCTCCTTTAAGGAACATTTACCAATTTCGTGATTATCTTTGCACTTAACACATCTTGTTTGTAAAAAAACAATTAGATGCGCTATGGAAAAAGCTCTGACCAATTTCGGCATTGTGGGATTTCAGCTTTCTTAGGGGCTCCCAACGTATACAACGATAAAGGAGTCCGTTTTATTGCTTTTAGTTCATTTACTTTACTTTCACCACTTATTTGTACAATATATATAGGTAGATCGTATCCATTATTTATAGATTTCTTGTTGAAAACTTACTAACTTTTATAAATTTTAAATTTTCGTTTTGATTTTTGCATAATTCTTCATAAATAGTATTAGTATCAGTATTAGCACTGAGCCCTTTTAACAAGTAAGTTTTTGTTTTCTCAATTTTCGGACGTGAATGTAAAAAACTTTGTTTTGGTTTTTTGTAAATATGCTTTAACTCTAATGTAATCATTCATTGTTGACATAAACAAAGCTATTTTTGTTGTGTTTAATTCTTTGATTTTAAACTCATTTATTTTAAGTCCGTTATTAATGAATTCAATGAGTTCGTTAGGTTCTACATCAAAAATATTTAGAGGTGGAATTTTTTTATTTTTGTTTGCTTATTGTTTGTTGTACTCTCATTGTTGAAATTCTCACTTGAAGAAATATTTGGTACACCAATTCGAGATGTACTTGGATTATCATGATCTTGTATATGTTTTTAAAATTTTTTTAAAATATCTTGGTTGCATTCTTTATCATTATCAAGAATAGCGTAGTAGTTGTTTTTTTAACTGTTTAGACATTATGTTATTGTTCATATTGCTTTTTCTTTTAAGGTCTTTTTTTACATTGATTTGTATTGATTGATTATTTATATTGTTTTTAACATTATTTATTTTTGAGTTTTGAGCAAATAGCTCACTCATATTTTTTTTTTTAAATATTTTTTAGAGTCTCTATCTCCTTTTTATTTAATATTTTTTTGTAAAAAATGTATACGTTTAATAATAATAAGCGCACTTCGCAAAAAACGAAAAAATGTATTGATCTGCGTTACACGTCCGTCTATCATGACAGTCATGATCAAACTCGAGCTAATTTTTCTGATGTCGTTTAAATCAGCTATTTAGCGGAAGTTGTTAGTTGTTTAATTTAGCTCAAAAACAAATTTCATGCGTATTTCAACTAATTTTTTCGACCAAAAATTTTAGTAATTCGGGATTCTCACATTTACAAATTTAAAACACAATTATTTTCAAACCATTATTTTTGTGTCTCCGCCATCAGCCTCACTTGTAGATGACGTTATGTTCTTACAATTTTATATTTTATAATCATAAAGTAGGCTATATCTCGGAAACTAAGCGAAATCAAGCAAAATGAACAGTTACTCTATATTTTCGGTAATAAATATGACCTGCATCTGGTCAGATCCGGAAAGACCATTTTAGCAGAAATTTTCTGTTGATTCAGCTTAAAATTTCGGTGAGCTTAGCTAAATTATTAGTTAATTTACCTACAACCGTCAACTCAAATTTAGTTCTTTAAAATTTTGGTCATCTAATTTTAGCAGACTGTGATTCTCAACACCATTGAAAATTATGCTGTAGCAAATTCAGGTACTATTTTCAGTTGTCTAGCTGAATTCAACTGTTGAATTCAACTGTTTGTACGGAGTTTTTTATTAGTGTAATTATCGTTAACAGAAAAAAGATTAGTTATGTACTAACATTTTTTATACTTAATAATTTTTTAAATAGGGGACAAAAAGGTTGTGTTATTATCATCATCTTTATCATATGCGTTTGGGTCTGCATCAGCTTCGCTTTTTATTAATTTCGATTTCGATATTTCACTCTTCTTTTACTTGGAACGAATAGAACGAAATAATCCGATAAAAAATGTAATGTGGGGTAATTTTTGACCCCATTTAGTAACATGAGAAAAAATTAATTTGTATTTTCTACAACATATGCGAAGTTCAATAAGATCTACCGGGATATCCGACTTGTTAGCATCATTTTCACAATATGTACTATTTTCTAGTAAAACATTATAATTTTAAATATTGGTTCAACTGTAATGTGTCATTAATTATTTCTAATATACAATATTTTCAACTTAAAAATATGAATTCAGAGGGAAAAAGTTACAAAATTTTGATTTTAATATTTAACATTTCTCATAGTGCTTTTTGCAAATTAAAAAAACAAATACTTTTTCAAATTGGTACCATTAATGAGGACTGGTAAGTACACCTTTTAGTTAATTTTTTTGTAATTTTGAATTTTTATTTACAAAAAAAAAAAAAAATTGGTGGAAAGAATTTAAAAGCCATACTCTCATAAACAAACGTAAGTACAAAAGTCTTGTTAAAAGGGTTCCAATTTAGTTGACTTAATATTTATTTTGTTTACTTTTAAATCAGTTATTTAGCTTAAGTTATAAGTTATCTTATTTCACCACAAGAATATATTCCAAATATATTTGAACTAATTTTTTAAATTTTCTGTTAATTTAGCTTTAAAAGTCAACGTATTTAACAGTATAGTCGGATAAAATTAGTAACTAACTTTTTTAGCTAAACTTTAGGTCACCTAAATTTAGCAGAATGCGATTCTCAACTTCATTGAAAACTCTGCTGTCGCAAATTCAGGTACTTTTTTCTGTTGTTGTAGCTGAATTTGCAACTATTGGACTGGTTTTTTTATGAATGTTGTATTTGTTTTAACAAATTAAATTCTTAGTTCCTACAGTGAAGTTTGTCTGTTACTGAAAATAGGGGATTATTTTTGTAAAGCGTTAGGAGATATCAGACAATAATGAAATACTTTTTCTTTGGAATATCTTGAATTGACACTTATATGATTTTTTGTGGCATTCGAACCACTCTATTGTATTTTATATTTGCGAATTTTTATCAAACGTTTTAATACTTTTTAAGTCTTCATAAAATAAGTGACATTTTATGAGTTATAAGTGAAAGTATATAACAATGTAATGTAATGTTTAAACAAGAATATATGTACACCTTGATCGAATAATATAACGAATCATGTAATAAAAATAGTTTAGAGTCTTAAAAAACGTATTAAATAATATTAGGTATTAGGTATATTTAAAATGTAAAAATAAGTGATGGATATAAATAGGTATAAATAAAAATTCGCATACTTTTGAGTAAAATATCTTCCCATATGGGTTGTTTATACTTCATATTAACAAATTTATTTTCAACACTTACATCAATACATTTAGTAGTAAAGGAAAAAAGATACTTTGTGCTAATAAGAACTGGCATAAATATCATATACACGTGTATATGTTACACACACATAACAAATGTAAGAAGGAAACACAAGAATGTGTTTTTTACAACAGCAACTGTAGCTCCAACAACAACATCAAGGTGTGTTTATTTTTAAATACATACTGACAAATCAAAACAACATTATGATTACCGTTTATCGATAATGATATCTTTTATAATGTGTTAAATGTTAGATTTGTATCGATGTGTGTATCTATTACTGTATTTGCGTGTGTATAGCTAAAGTGTTTGTATACATTTTGTTTTAACACAAACAAGTGTTTACTCTTATGTATTGATACTTTGTTAACAAATCATTTCACGCGATTTTAATATGTATTTTTTTGCACATCCACAACCAACAATATTTTTATTTAATATATTTTATGTTTGCTTAATAAATGGTGTAGTTAAGATCTATATGCAAATATGATAGACTATCTTATTCGAAGCAAGGTTATACAAAATAATTTTTTTGAGACATCACAACAATTTTCGAGTTGGATAATTTACTTTAGATATAATTCTACTTAAAGTTGCATTTTTTTAATAAAAACGTAACTTTTTATCTAACAACATTGGACAGGAATTTGAGAATCATTGCTTAACCAACAAAATTGAGGGATTGAAAGACCTTACATTTTTCGTTGTCACCGGCTTGTGAAAGTAATTCTCAATTAATTAAATAACAGACAAAATAAAATATATAAATTTAATAAAGATGAAATGTTTATAATTTTCCTACAAATCTAATAATTTAGCACGGGTTTTTTAATTTATAATCCACTAAGTGTTAGCAAAACTTTGCTGAATCTACTATAAAAAATTTGCTGACATTAGCAATTTTGTTGAAAGCACCCTCCTGACTAAAATTTTGCTGTCGCAGCTAAGTTTTTTGCTGAATTTCCAGCCTTTTTTTAGAGTGTAGTTAAGCCTCCGCTTAGTTTTGCTCATCTCAATTATATCTTATGCAAACACTTCCCAGATGCTTTTTGAACATATGTTTGAATTATAACTAAACATTCTTTAAATTTGTCATATTTGACGAAATGAAAGCCTAGAAAGTGAGATTTTGTAAAACTGATGTTATATGAAAGCGTTTTTTATTTTTGAAACCTTTTATAAAAATTTTGCATTTTCGAATGTTTTAAAAAAAAATTTCCCTGGTTAATTTTACTGGTTTTCTCCATTGCTGTTACCTAGCCACCAGAATTCGAAGTCGGGTGTCAAGCGAATTACTGAATGCTTTAATACAGGGCATTTCATAGCTACAACGTCAATTTTGTTTTCTAATTATTTCTTAAAATACTGAACCGATCGCTTAGGTATCTTCGATAGATTTACTCAGCTGTTGTATGGCACGACGTATCTTTGGATATAACTATGAATAGGTCAAGATATCGTTTTATCCAAAATGAAATTAATTTTTTTATATTACACTATATGTTATTGTATATAACTTGGTTTGAGTTATATCTAGTTAGAGATGTATTCGTACATAATTAGGTTATCCAGTTATAATTAGTTGTACATGTGATATACGATTATATACTGGACAATGTGTAATACGATTTCTATGTAACATACATAAACATATATATTTACATATAATGGTATACAATACATATATGATGATATAAATAATGCATAATTATATATAAACGTTTTTTACTCGGGACAGCTTTAAATCTCTTACAATGTTTCCGGTTTTCGCGAATTCGATCACTAAGTAATCAATCGACGTAGTCAAATGTTCATCAAATGGTCTTTAGAAAGAAGAATGAGGTATTTCAGTACGAAAAACTATTTTCTTCAGCATTTTGATGCAAAATTCGCGATTGTTAAAAATTTTACATAGCTTTCCAGAATAAACACATGGTCTAACTTTAAGTATGATATGTGAATGCTTTTTAATAGTAAAAAATATTTATATTTGCAAAAGTATTTTGTTTTTAAAAAACTTTTGCAAATATAAATATTAATATATTTTTTATTTTTTCCCCATACACTTTTCAAAGATATTCACATATCATACAGCAATTTGGACTCTGGGTTCATCACGGAAAGCTATGGTGTCATATAAAATTTTTAACAAATCGCGCATATTGCATGTAAGACAAAAATTAAAATCATTATTTTCTTTTTTCTTTTTTTTTTTTTTTAAAGAGAAGCAACACTCAGGAAATTCTTCCTATTAATTAATGTGTTGCTTTCTTTGGAAAGGGTATAGTGGAGAGATGAGATGAGGTGGTGAAAGATGAAGGGCTTCAAACATGGCAACACTGTAATTGCGCGAGATGATAAGTCTTAGAACAGTTGTTGCTCGCTACCTGATGTAGACTTGGCGATTTTATTGAAGCTTTTTGTTTCATAGCCCTGATTCATTATTTCTCTTCGGTGGGGTTACTTGCTATGGGAACACCGAAGGTGGGCGCATCGATACATATAAGTGATAGAAAACTCATACGTATTATTTTTCTAAATTGATGTTGTCGTCACCGGGAATCGAACCCCGGTACTATCTATGTAACAGTCCAACGCGCTAACCATTACACCACAACGCTAAGACATCTCTTCATAACAGGCTAAGTCTATAGCACTACCATTTGGCAAGCTCAATTACAAGTTTAGCGAAGAAGTTAGCTAAAATTGTAAACAGTAAGAAGAATAAGAAAAACCGCTAACCAGCGAGTGTACTTTAAAGTTTTTGTGAATCAAATATGTACCTTAAATAAGGCTAAGGCTGTTGGCATTACATTACAACATAAAAAATTCAGATTGAACTTCGTATTTAAAAAACTTCATGTGAAGGTGACAACTTTAAAATAACTTCGAGGAAAACTATACCAACACATCGAAAAATAATTACGGCATTTAAATCAGCATACAAATAGCAAACAGAATTGGTGGTCAGAACCGTATTAATTTTTAAAAGTTAAGATTTTGTCCTCCTGTGTTTGGATTTTTTTATGGAAAATTTTAATGAAATATTTTTTTTTTTTTTCAATTCGAAACTTGTTCTGATTGTTAGTATAATAGCACACTCTATAAAAAAAATTAAAACACAATATTTTTTTTATAAAAATGCTTAGTTTGCAAAAAAAAACCCAATGGATTTAAAAAAACCGGTTTTTGGGGTTATAAACAAACAATTTTACCCGTTTTTTGAATCCCGTTTTTTAACCTCAAACTTTAAGTTATTGCAGCTTAAATAAAGTTAAGATCCGAGTGTACACTATAAAAAATAATTTTCCTTATAAGTTACCCACTACATATAATTATTTTGTTATTAGCTTTAACTATTGTTCGATGTTGTTCCATATATCCAGTTTATCTCCGTTTTTAAATAATTTATTTTTATTTTGTCACTACAACCTACGATATATAACTTCAATTTTAACTTCACTTCATATAATGTAATCGGTCATTAAAATAGTAGTTTAATTTTTGAAAAAAAATTATAAAAAAAAAAGTATGTT
>JAEKOY010002620.1:0-10640 GCA_021234595.1 Delia radicum
TACTATTTTTAAGCAAAATTTTTTGCTAAAATCGTGTTTTCAGCTAAAATTTTTGTTATACTTATTCAGCACTTAACTGTTTTATACTAATGCTTTACTAGTATACTAATGTTTTACTAATTAATTTTGCTAAAAAAAATTGTGCTGATAAGCACATAATAGTGTGGACGACAACCAGATTGAAAGATATACGCAGAATGAAGCAGATGTCGCGGCATGTCAAGATGTAGTAGAGAAGAGGAAAATTATACTAAAAAGTACAACTCTAATAAGACATATAAAAAATCAATCATGGAAGACTTTTGTATCTGTTTTTCATACATAAAACAAAATTGAGGATTAAAACAACTTAAATTTTGCGTTGTCACCGGCTTGTGAAAATAATTGTCTATTAATGAAATAAAAGACAAAAAAAATATTTAAATTTAATATGTATTTTTATAATAAATGTTAATAACATTAATTAATAAATGTTAATTAATAGACATGTCTACAGACATGTAGACAGAGTAAAGCGAAAGACAAAGACACACATCTTAGGTAGATTTTTTATGGTTCTTTTTTCTTATTGCAAAAAAGGGTTGTTTTTTTCATTTCGTTTGTTTTTGTTTATTTTTTTCGTTTCGTTTCTATAATTATCTTCGGCAGTTGCGTCCTTAAAAGATAGCATCATTTAGACAACCATTGATGTAAGTAGTTGAAAGAAAATTTTTGTTATGTTATATATATTTATTTCTATATATTTTCAGATATTAAATTAATTCATGACATCAATGTGGGAAAATGAAAATTTTTATATTTCGTAATTATTGTAAATTATTTTTAAAGAATCACAAAAATATGTTTCATGATTTTCAGCAAATATATTAACTAAATTACAATTTTTTTACAATTTTTTGCGTTTTTTTTCAGTCTACTAAATTCAGCAAAAAATTACTAAGTGTTAGCAAACGTTTGCTGAATCTACTAATTTTGTTGCTAAAAATCAGCTCGCTGATTTTCAGCAAAAGATTTTGCTGACATTAGCAATTTTTTTGCTAGCACCCTCCTGACTAAAATTTTGCTGACTCAGCAAAATTTTTTGCTGACTTGACAAACTTTTTTTTTGAGTGTACCTAAAAATTCTTATGAAATAAAGTGAATATTTTTATTACCATTAATAATTACCAAGTTTTTGTAGTAAATGTCATAATATTTTTATCCAAATCATTTTCCTAAGTTGATTGACAAACTTTCGTAGAAATAGTTATTAGTTTGAAATAATCCTACTGTAGTTGGTAATGTTATACCTTTTTTTGATAAAAGTCCCCCTAGATTTTTTTTGTGTGTAGTGTTTCTGTGGAGTGTTGAATTGGGGAAACTGATGTGCTACATAAAGGATACTGAATTCTTCAGGTAGACCGGAATGTTTTTTCCCTGATGCGAGAGCGCTCAACATGCCGATCCTCTGGCATATTAGCAAGAGTGGGTGGACCACTCTTCCTCTTCTCAACCTTACCTGACTCTATACAAAAATAATCGGTTGTAGAACATAAATTACAACCTATTATAATACACTATAAGTATAAGTAGTTCTGCAACCTGAATTTTACTATTTTTCTCGGTAGAAATATATTTAAAATAAATTTCAAGACGGTTTCCATTTCATTTAATGTTGTTTATGCTTGATTTAAATTTTTTCTGCGTGTACTTGCTACGCTTTAGTAGTTTTTTGGGCCAAGTTATAGTATAAATTTCAAAAAAAAAAAAAAAAAACTTTATACTTTTCAAAGTTGTTATTCTTGTTGATGTAGTTGTTGTATATAAATACATTACACACAAAAAAGGGGCTCCAAGGCCTTAAGCTTATAATTAATTGCTTGTTCGGTCGAGACGAAGTAATCCTTGGACATAGTTAAAAGAATGTTTCTGTAATTTTGAAATAAAACTATCTCACATTTAACTCCCCCTCCTTCTCGTATATTTCACAAACACTTTTACTACAACTATCAACACCCAATACTATAAACACCAGTTAACTAACATCATCACTACCACCATCATCATTACCACCATCATCATTATCATCCAACACATTTATAATATAATTTTCCATTTTCGTAAAAAGCAGCCATGTTTTCTTTTTCTTTTGTGGGTGTTTTTGTGTTGTTTGTTCATATTAAGAAGGGGTCCTTTTGAGTTTTGTTGTTCCCAAAATAAATTTCTTGTTATACAACCTAATTTAAGTTAAAATCATAAACTTTTTTTTTGTTTAAGGTCTTTTAATTTGCAAGTGTGTATACAATTCATTCATTTTTGTTTGGTTTTTTGGGTTAAAATAAAAAAAAAAACACAAGATCCCAAAAAATATGGTTTTTCATAATTTGTTATATTTATTCCTTTCATCATTTATTTTCTTGTGTTTGTATCGTTAACCATAGGTGGGGTATATTAATTTACGCAAATTGTTTGTAACAATTTAATATTTCAAAAAATTAAATAATTCGTCTGAATGAATATCAAGTTTTTCGGAAATATGTTAGAAAAACTTACAAAATAAATATTTCTATATTTCTATATTTCTATATAAAAGGTACATAAGGTGCGTAGGCGTTATGAACAATTAATAATACACCTTTCATATTAATCAATTTGATAACACTCATCGATCCCGCGAAAATATTTTGACGAAATTTGATAGAAATATGTAATTGTGTCTCTCTAGGCTTTTTCAGATGTTTGTGTACACATGTTTGTGCGCCCTCTAGCGTTGGTATTGGCAATTTTAAATCAAATATTGAAGCTTTTTATGTAGTTAACGGGTTAAGATTTTTTAAGTTATAATTTTTATTTATTGCTAAAGAAAATATCTATCAAACTGCAATTCACAATTTGAGAGCATTGGTGTTTTAGACAATTTTTTAAAATTGTAATATGGCAACACTGGTGAATTAATTTTTAAAATTTTATAGTTTGTAGAAAAAATATAGGTAATTGTTTATATTAAAAAATAAATATGGTAATTTTCTGTACATGAAAGTTTTTACATGTTCGGAAAGTTATTGATCTAATATTTTAATTTTAAATAAAAAGTACAAACTACACAACAAAATTTGTCTCATACTCATACGTCCCCAGCAAAATTATGGTAATGACTACACTTAGAATACTATGTAGGTAAAAACCACTGCAAATGTAGTTAAAAACAAATGAAATTTCAGTGATTTTCCATTTAAATTGTGTTATTATTTGTATCTTATAATTGTCAGATTGTAAGAATCAAACCTGCGCTCATCTTACATTACAAACGTAACAATACCAAGTCATGACCGTTTTAGCGATCACACCCAAGTATGGCCTCGAATCTAATGCAGCTAAATTGCAGTTTTCTTTCCTATTAGCTTTTTCTGTTATTGTATATTATACTCAGAAGTGACAACACTAACAACACAAATATTCTATTTTTAGCTTTTTGTTTATTTTTCTAATCTCCTCCGTCTCTATTTCACAATATTAAAAGATTGACGTTTGGTTTTTACGTTCAGGGTTGACAACTTTTGCGTTTTTTAAGTTGAGACATCGCCACAGGGCAAATTTTATAATGTATTTTAGTACAGTTTTATTTTAACGACATATCGACAGTCGCAATTAATTTTTAATTAATATGCATTTGACAAATTTAATTTAGAAATGTTGAGATTAAGAAGAAGAATAAATGTTTTTCTCTAAAAATTATGAACACTATTAATTTTTAAATCGGACTAGACTAGTTTCTGCCTTTTTATGGACAGGCTCATCAGTAATTTTCCATTTAAATTGTATAATTATTTGTGTCTTATAATTGTCAGATTGTCTCTATATGATAAATTTTTATTTTTTTAAATAACAAAAAACGACTGTAAAAAATGAATGTAAAATCATAAAACAGTCATTTGATGTGGTTTGTTTTTTTAAATTAACTACAAGGTTAGTAAAAAAATATAATTTGTTCTACAAATGACTGACGTTTATATTAAAAATAAAGAAACTGTATTACAACCCAAACAACTACATATTTTTAAAGCAGAAGTTCCCTGAGTATACTTATTATTTTAGATATTACTTTGAGGTCGTATTACCCTATGCATTACTTTAAATAATAAAATAATGGGTTACCGATAAGAAATGTTTAATGTATTACCCACATACAAAAAATAATTGGTGCACAATAATAGGTTATTCATATTATTACTTCCAGACAAAATATAATGATACAACATTTTTCTGGAAATCTATTTTTAGACTCATTATAATTTCTTTTTTTGTAAGCTTAACCCTTTGGTGTTACTTTTGGTATATTTTAAACGAATTTACATAAAAGAAAAAATCATTTATGTTTTAAACTATTAAATATTATATGCCTCGTTGGCTGAGGGTATAGAGCAATCGTCTGTTAATCTGACGACCCGGGATCGGATAATAAAATGTTTTTTTATTTCGTATTTTTTTTTTTTAACATCAATTTTCAGACCCATTATTTTTTTCCTTCTGGTAATGGCTTATTGTTCATACCCTTGTATGCATGTAGGTCACCCATAATAACTCATTTTTAAGTAAGTCAGCCAGCAGGTAATGCATAACTCGTTACTTTAGGGACATTTCGTATAAAAAAGTTATAATTAAAATAAAAAGGGTAATTCGTCCAAACCTTCGAATAGCATTTAACTCATATAACACTGGTCTTCTTTCTATAATTTAATAATTTATCAAAAAAGATATTTTTTATTAAATTATATGGCAACCCTGTAACAATAGTTTTTTATTATTTGTATAGCTAAAGACCTAAAATCATCACATGCTTTTTATATTTTTTTAATTATATTTCCTTCCTATTCAAAGTTACACTACACTAAAATAAAAAAGTTGTAAAGTCAGAAAAAAATTTTGCTGAGTCAGAAAAATTTTAGTCAGGAATTTGCTTGCAAAAAATTTGCTAATGTCAGCCAAAATCTTTTGCTGAAAATCAGCAAGCAGAGGTAGTAGATTCAGCAAAAGTTTTGCTAAAATTTAGTAGATTAGAAATTAAAAAACCCTTGCTAAACATTAATAAAAGTTTTGCTGAATATTAGTAGACTAAAAAAAACTCAAAAAATTTGTAGAAAATTTTTACTTTAGTTAATTTATTTTGCTGAAAATCATAAAATTTTTTTGTGATTCTTTTTAAAATAATTTACAATACGTTACAAAATATAAAAATTTTCATACTCCCACATTAAAGACATGAATTAATGTAATATCTGCAAATATATAGAAATAATTATATATAATATAAACAAAATTATCTTTCAACTACTTACATCAATGGTTGTCACAATGATGCTATCTTTTAAAGGAACGCTAATGCCGTAGAGAATTATAGAAACGAAACGAAAAAATAACAAAATGTAACATATACAATCCTTTTTTTTGCAATAAGAAAAAGGAACATAAAAATTTACCTAAGATGTATGTGTTTGTCTTTCGCTTTAGTCTGTCTACCTGCTGTATATTTGTTATCAACTTGACCACTCAATTTGACTACAAATACACATTTAATATTTTTTAAATTTAAATATTTTATTTTATTAATAGACAATTACTTTCACAATCCGGTGAAAACGCAAAATTTAAGTTGTTTCAATCCATAATTTTGTTTTACGTATGAAAAACAGATACAAAATCTTCCATGGTTGATTTTCTTATGTGTCTTACTAGAGTTGTACTTTTTAGTATAATTTTCATCGTCACTACTACATCTTGACATCTAACTCATTCTGCGTATAACTTTTAATCTGGTTGTCTTTCACACTATTGATGTGCTAATCAGCACACTTTTTTTGACAAAATAAATTAGTAAAACATTAGTAAAACATTAGTTAAAAACTGTGCTGACTAAGTATAACTAAAATTTAGTTTAAAACATAATTTTAGCAAAAAAATTTGCTGAAAAATAGTATACCTGATTTACAAGATGTTGTACTAACTTTTCTACTAACTTATTTTTTTGAGTGTACTTTCCATATTATTTTTAAAATTGTTCCATCTACGATATTATGCATTTATTTTCCATGTCGAGCGCTGAATCCGAAAATGAAATCAAAAAGTATAACAGTTTTTAAGATATTACTAAATTTTAAAATTTTCCATTTTTATTAAAAGTAGTTTTACTTAAATAAAAATTTTCCGAAACAAAACGTTAGATTTGAATTATTTTATTTTTAAATTAAGCAAATTAAATTTTATATCAATTACAATATTTTTCAATCCGATTATCGCATTAGATGATATTTATCGATATATCGACAATTTTGTTTAAGTTTTTACGAAATTTAGAAAAAAAAATAAAATTTAATTGTAAATTTCACTAACAAGGAAACTACACAGTGGTGAATCCTCAGATTTGAATGAATTTAGGATATGTTGTACAGGACAAAAAAAAATATTAGATACGTATTTCAAGTTTAGGGGTTAACAAGTGGGGTCAAATATTTACCCATTTTGAAGTTTTCGTGTATAAGTTATTAAACTATAGTCCCAAATGGGTATCAAATGAAAGGTATTTTAAATACGGATCCACAGGTATGGATATTATTATTCCCGTGCATGTCCGTACAACTTTGTTATTTAAAAATTTTATTTTTGAATAACACATTGGTGTAATAAGTTGTTGTTGGTTTGAGCTCAAATTATTATATATTAAAAATCCGTATTTAATTTAGTCGAGGGGATGTCTGGCCCTTTTTTGAATTTTCGTAATATTTCGGCTTTCGTGCGTCTTTTATAACCAATATTTTAAATAGTTCAAATAATTGGTAATGCTGGGCCCATAGTATTGGCAATATGGGTTTTTTTTTCTCTAGTACTTTATACTTTTACTGCTTACAAAAACTCTTAATTACTTAAATGTCAAAGATGTTCATACAAAAATGTTTTCACCTAAAACAAAATATGTGTCCTCAACAATGTATTCATGTTTCATTAAAATCGGCAGATTCACCACTGTATAGTTTCCTTGTATGTGAAAATTTTTTAAATTGTATTTCTCTATTTACAGTAAAACTCTGATGTAATACGTAGAAAATAAGAAGCTCTTTAATAAAATATGTTAAAAATTGAAGGCGCATTTGAGTAAAAATGCAGAAATTTATCTGTTAATGGCACATCAATGAAACATTCCGCGCAACTGTGCATAATAACAACATAAATATACGAACCATTGCAATAGGGGGAATTTTTTGGGGATTTTCTGTCTAAACACCTAAATGATGAGGTATTGGCCCGAAATTTGGCAAGGTTATTTGGCGAAATATTTTAGATTCTTTTTAAAAAATTGGCATGATTGAACATGACTACGGCTTTTTTTAAACGTATTTAAAAAGAAATGTATTAATTATAAAAATGTGTGTAAGTAAGACAATAATAAAAAATTATCTTAATCTATAAATATCAGCAGAAATATATTTTTACCCTTTATCCATTTATCACTCACGATAAAGACAAGTCACGCGTGATTTTCTATTGCACGTAAAGTTTTTTCATAAAATTGTACACAGCATTCAGCATTTTATATTGAGATAAAAGAGAAAAAATTCTTCTTTTTTGTCTTCGGTAACCCCTCTGAACATATTCGCGGACTATTTTCACCCTCAAAACTTCTGTTTTAAGGGCCTTTTTGGTATATTTTAAAATACCCATAAAAAGACATATGTGAGGTTGAACAGTTCGACAAAAAAAGATCCTCAGAAACTTTTATTGTGGACATCCGAATATTTTTACCTTTATCCATATATCACTCACGATAAAGATAAGTCACGCGTGATTTTCTATTACACATGAAGTTTTTTCATAAAATTTTACACAGCATTCAGCATTTTACATTGAGATAAAAGAGAAAAAATTCTTCTTTTTTGTCTTCGGTAACCCCCTGAACATATTCGCGTACTATTTTCACCCTCAAAACTTCTGTTTTAAGGGCCTTTTTTGGTATATTTTTAAAGAGACTTAAAATACCCATAAAAAAAGACAGATATAAGGTTAAACAGTTCGCCAAAAACGATCCTCAGAAACTTTTATTATGGACATCCGAATAAAGAATCAAGCTGAGAAGAACCTTTATATTGTTTTGAGCTCCTTATAGAATACTGTGTGGTCAAAAATCAAAACTGTAAAAGTTAAAGTTATTTAAAGTGTAGTAAAATAATTTTTTGAAAACTATGGATTTTTTTATATCTAAAATATATTTTTAAAATGCCGAAAAAAGAACTGCTTAAAAATTGTAGTTTTTACCTATTTTTCATTGGTTTCAAAAATGTTTGTAGTTAAAAATTGTCAGATATTTTTACGACATTCTAAATTATGTTTACCGCATTTGTTAGTTGTTAATCAACAATTAAAAATAACTTCATTTTCAGTTGTTTTAAAGGTAAACAACTTTTTCGAACTTTTAAATGCGTATACCTTTGTTTTAATTGTCATTTTCAGTAGATTTGAACTACAAACTTTGGATGTACATAAAATCTTTTAATGGTAAATTCGACTTTCCCTGAATTAGGCGCAAATTATATTGGTTCGTTTCAAGCTCTAGTTTAAGTATAGGGCACATATTAGTCTGTGTCTACTGATTTCGTAAATTTTTTTTACACAAGATATTTTTGTTTAAAAATTAGTTTTTATTATTGTTAGTCATTCTTGTTTCATTTTGTTTCGTTTTGACATTGATTTTTCTCTTTTGAGAAAACTGTGCAGTAGTGGGAGTTTTATTTCACTACTGTAGGTTGTGGTTTTATGGTTTTAAAATGTTATTAAAATTGATGAATACGCTAATTTATAAAATAAATTGCCAAGATTTAAATTTGAAAATGAGTACAAAAAAGGGTAAGTTTTCTTTGTAATACCATAAAAACAAGTCAGAAATTATAATGAAAATTAATTACAAGTAAAAGTAACTTTAGATTGGTCTTTTTGTTTTAAAAGAAGGAAGGAAGTGGAAATATGTATAACAGTAAGTTAAATTCATAGATTTTATATATTGTAGATAATAAAAGTTAATTTAGGAGTGAAACATAAAAAAAATTACAAAACTCGATCTGACGATAGATCAGTGGGATAAAGCGCTCTGTCTAACGTGTAGTGCGAGTGCATGTTTATCTATACCACGGTCAGTGATTGCACAGAAAATTTCATATAGACGCAATCGAACAATAAAAACATAACAAATATTACTTATTCAAAAAAAAAAAAAAAAAAACAGGGTCACTGACGAGGTTCAATACCAGAAACTGCGCAGTCTGATTCAGAAAATTGAAAATTTACAAATTAGTTATGATTTTTAGAAAATACACTCATTTTTCTCTACCACGCCTTTCACAAAAAAATTTGTTTTATCTTTTAAAGATTAAATTGGGGACAGATTTGCCTTAGACAAGAATGATTGAAGTTATTACTAATTATATAATTACAAAGTGCTACAACAAAAAAAAATCCAATCACTTTTTAAGTAACCTAGTGTAGGTTGTAAGTCTAGCTGGGTGTTCTAGAAAACCGGTTAAAGAAGTTGTAATATACCTTGAAATTTTCTAGATTACGGGAAAAGAAAATTTTTTGTGACTGGCGCATTTAAACATTTGTAACTCACAAGGGAGGTATCCCGAAACGGACCGGCAGATCTTAATAAACTTCAGATATGTTGTAGAGAATTTAAGGAATCCGTGTTTCTTTTAGCTGCAAAATAGCATGTATAGGCGGGGGTCAATAATTACCCAAATTTACATTTTTTTCTATATTTGGAAATGTTGAGGTTAAGAAGAAGAACAAACGTTTTTCTCTAAAAATTATAAACACTATTAATTTTTAAATCAGACTAAACTACTTTCAGCCTCTTTTTTTATGGACAGGCGTCATCAGTGATTTTCCATTTAAATTGTATTATTATTTGTGTATTTATAATTGTCAGATTGTCTTTATATGATACATTTTTCAACAACCTGCGGCTGTAAGAATCAAACCTGCGCTCTTCTTACATTACAAACGTAACAATACCAAGTCATGACCGTTTAGCGATCACACCCAAGTATGGCCTCGAATCTAATGCAGCTAAATTGCAGTTTTATTTCCTATTAGCTTTTCTGTTATTGTATATTATACTCAGAAGTGACCAACACTAACAAACACAAACATTCTATTTTTAGATTTTTGTTTGTTTTCTAATCTCCTACGTCTCTATTTCACAATGTTACCAGATTGACGTATGGTTTTTAAGTTCAGTGTTGACAACTTTTGCGGTTTAAGTTGAGACAACGCCACAGGGCAAATTTTATAATGTATTTTTTCATTTTATTTCGTTCCATCAAAAGACATTTATAGACAAATTTGGTATCACATGAAAGGTTTTTTTAAAGACACATTCACAAATTATGACCAACTATTTCAGTATTTTTGTTATTCAAAAAAATCAGTTTTGAGTAATATTAAATCTGGCGTTTTATTAAGGAATTAAAGTTGTATTAAGTTAAAAATAATGCATAGCAATGCCAACTAAATTTAATAGAGGCAGTGTCTGAGCTTTTTCCAAGTTCGAAACTGTTAAGTTTTTATGCGACTTTTCCCCAAGAGCCTCTTTTCCCTATATTTCAAATAATTCAAAA
>JAEKOY010002621.1:0-10637 GCA_021234595.1 Delia radicum
TTTTTATTGATCCATAGTTAAAATTTGAACATGTATTTTTAACTTACTATTCTTTTGTTCTTACGGATTTGTTAGTTATTTGATTTACAAACATTTGATTTAAATGAAAAGTAAGTACACCGGATTTAAGTGATTATCATTCATGTTAAATTGCATTTTTAGTTAATTTAAACTACAAACTATTTTGAGTGTACTTGGGTAACATTGAAAAGTCATCTGGTGGACCAAAATTACTCTACAGAACTTTTGAGCCCTAAAAAAGATCTAAACTAGTTTCTGGTCAAAATGAAAAACAACTGGTAACTTCAATCGCTGCTAAGGAACTGAAGTTTCACTTCAAAAATTGTTTACTTAATTTTCTCATATTTAGCTCTTTAATATGCATCAATTGAGTGGTATTGCTTCAACCAATTCGAAAAAGTGCCCTATTCGGGACACCCTAATGTATACGTATGCCATACCTACTGCTCCTACATTATTTGTATTTTTGTCTAACTTATGCTTACTTCTAACTACATGTTATTTTTGGAAAATTGACCAGCATTTAATAAGGGAATGTATCCTAATGTGGCCATATATCTGGCATTTGAGTCGTAGTAATAACACTAATAGCAGTATTCCAAATCCAAGTTCATCAGCTTGTATGCCAACTCCTTGGGCATTTTTCGGACATAGATTATTTTCTTGTGTGAACTAATTTAAAAACTCAAAAGTTTCACATTAGGGAACAAGCACCCTAAAGTGGGCTTAAATTAAAAAAAAACTCTCTAAAAGCATATAAAATTGTTAGGAAGTTAAGTTAAATCGACAAAAAATTGTACACTCAAAATAATTTGTAGTTTAAATTAACCGAAAATGTAATTTAACATAAATGATTAGTTTTCATTTAAATCAAATGTTTCTTGTTATTTATTTTTAAATATCGTTTAAATAACTAACAAATCCGTAAGAACAAAAGAGTAGTTAGTTAAAAACAAATTTTCAAATTTTAACTAAAGATTAGCAAAAAAAATGTATATTAAGAATGGCAGAATATCGAATGGACATGGCAAAACAGAATAACGCAACAGGTTTCTCACAAATATGACAGAATTTCAGAACACAGCTGATTTTGAAAAAATGAAAATACTAAACACTGAGAGAATAGAAAGGAAGAAAAGCTTATACATACAACAACAAATAAGTAAAACCAGGAACTTGAAGGGGGCACAAAAAACATAAATTCAAGCTACAAAGTAGCCATTAATTAATCTGTGATATTAATTTAGGATGTGTTTTATTGTTAAATTCGTGTTTTTTGTTGTATGTTACATGTTAAATGTAAAAATATTTATAAAATTTTTAATGTAATAATATCAAAATTCATAAGTTTTAATGTAATTATTAATGAATTTTGTAATAATGTGATGTTTTTTTTTTTATTAAATAGACGAATCCCCAGAAGAAGCCGACAAATAATAAATGAAACGTCGGGACAAAACTGTAAACAAAATTTAGTTTTTCTTTACATGATTATTTTAGGTCTTATTAGCTTAAAAAATTAACAAATTTATGAAAAATTGGTGAAAATAAAATCAATACAAAATGAAATAAGTTCAGCTTTTTGTTTGATATTTTTTTTTTTTTTTTTCTTCAAAATGTATGCACACAGACATTTGTGTAAACCTTTTCAATTTCTTGTAATTTGAATTGAAATTATTTTGTATATAAACAAAACTTTTTAATAAAAAAACAGGCACCAATTTTTTGAATATTTAAAAAAAAAATAATTTAAATTTATAATAACTGAACCCGAAACAAATAAACTACAATAGTCCGTGTTTGTGGTTGAATTTTTTTTGAAACTTTAAATAAATGCAAATAATAAATGAAATTAAAAAAATCGGTAAATGATAGTAAATTATTATGAACAAATGTATAAAGAAATTGAAAACAATATTTATTACAATAATAAATGCATTTTACGTCATTTAAACTCAACTGAAAACTGTTTTATTAAACTACAAACAGTAAACTACATTATATGCTGAGTGTATTTAAATTTAAAGATATTTTAATTTTATTTATTAAACGTTTTAAGTATCGTTTAAAGATTTTTAAAGGACATTTTTTAATGCTGACTTTATTAGTTGCGTTAAACTAGCGGTATTTTTTTTTTGGTTAAAATATTGAAAAATTTTGCAAAACAAACAAGAATGGTAAAAGTGATGCGTGAAACATTTAAAAACGACTAAAACTCGGGAAACAAATTTAAAAAAAAAATTAGAAAATATATCAAATGTCCACTTTAGGGAATATTACACAGGTCAACAGCAAAAAAAGGCTTGACTAACCACTATATAGATTTTGATGCATCATGGCTGCCTAAGTACAAAAATGGTAAAATTTTTTAATTCAATGGATAATTTTTTTTTAAAAATTTTTTAAGTAAAATTGACAATATTTTGAGACTTTTCTCCACGTATGTTGTCATAACTCAAAAACAACTAGTCCGATTTTGTCAAATTAAATTTACAAAAATTAAGGTTTACAATATCTTTAAAGAACGTGTACAAATTTTTTTTAATGCGATCAATAGTTTCAAAGTTATGAAACAAATTGTTAGCAAAAAAAAAAAAATGCTAAAAAAAAAAAAAATTTGAAAAACAAAAATCTGGAAAAAATCGAAAACTGCAAAAAATATTACTTTTTATTTTTTTGTAGTAAAGCTACATATCATGCGAATTAAACTAGATATGGATCATAAAAATCGATGCATGCTTTACATTTTTATTTACAATTAATTGAAGGTATCGCATATTTACAAGCACTGTAGAAAATTGTACCTACTATATAATAAAAACTCAGGTGCATTTTACGACACGCATTTTGGCAAAACCCCTTTGGGAAAAACCTCTATGACATTTTTATGATTCTAATAATTAAAAAAAAATAAGTATAAACAAAAGATTGTTTAATTTTTACGATTGCGGTAGGATAGTAATAAAACGCTCATAAATGTGCGTGTACGCTGAAGTGCTCTTATTTTCCGTTAGCTACCTGTAACGGATAATTTTTTTTTTTTCATAAAGTCCTTAATGTTTTTTAGGATTCTTGGGAATAATAAAAAATTTGCAGCACACACAAACTGTATCCACACAAAGGGTTATCCCAAATTATAGTATCAGCATTTATAAGATCTCCTTGACCCTTTTTATTTCATTCAAGAAGTGTTTGCGATAACGCAAACATCATTTAATACCTACACAAAAATTAGAGTCATACAGCTTAGAAGTTAAAAACAATTTTCAATATTAATAAAAATGAGCCAGAAAGCCAGAACATTTCATGTAAAAACGATCCAGATTTATTTTGTTATGTGTGCGGCCAATATATCACCGGGAAAAACGGAAGTGGTTCTTAACTTCATTGCAAAAGTCATATCAAGATTGCTATAATATCTATCCGCACAATTTGAACCAGCATTGGACACCGAGTACTATATGCATTCCATGTCGATTGAATTTATCTATGAAGTCTTCTAACGTAAAGTAAGTATAAATAATAGATTTGGAATATTTTATAATTACAATATTTCTTAATTAAAATTTGAATTTTTCATATTCCTGATTTCAATTTTTTTTTTTCATTTTACAGACGACACTTGGAAATTTTGAAGCCTATGCTATGGAGAGAAACAGCGAACCACGCATCCGAGTGTTATTTTTGTTTAAGTACAAAAAGCATATTTGATGGCCCACAAATTCGCAAATTGGTGAACGATACTGAATTTGGCAGTTCAATGTCAGAAATTGAGAAGAATGCATGGGATTCGTTTGTATGGGTTATTCAAAATTTCTTAGGAATAACAAGGGTGATGATTACGTTGCGCACGTTGAAGAGATGTTAACTCACTTCCAGAATCTTGGATGCAACATGAGCATCAAATTACACTACCTGCACAGTCACTTAGATCGTTTCCTGAAAATCTAGGAGACTTGAGTGAAGAACAGGGCGAACGATTCCACCAAGATATCCGGACAATGGAGGAACGATACCAGGGTCGCTGGGATGCACACATGATGGCTGATTTTTGCTGGAGTATTCAGAGTAACACTTCGTTATTCAACAATAGTAGAAAATCGACTAAAAGAAAATTTCAGAGTTTGTAGTTTATAATACATATTTATTTATTTATTTTCTTGTTTTATTTATTATAATAAATGTGAATAATAAAATATAAATTTTCTACTATTTAATTTATTTATTTATTTACATTTAAGCTCATCCAACACAAATGTCTTTCCGAAGAATAGAATCAGTATATTCTAGGTAGGGTTTTGCCAAAAAAATACACGAATGTTACTATGTAATGCATTATTGATGTGAAAATTTGTACATAGCATGGGGAAAATGTTTTCAAAATTCAATCAATCGAAAGAAGAACATTAACTACTCAATTTTATGTATATCAGACAAAAAACTAAAATTTGGTGAAAATGAGCGAATTCACTTAATTGTGAATAAATTCGAAAAAAATCAATCGATTTTTATGATCGATATCTCATTTTGTTCCTATTACATGTGGCTTTGCGATAAAGTAATAAATCTGAACGATTTTTGCCGTTTTCGATTTTTTATGATTTTTTTAAAACAAAAAAATTTGCTATTTTCACGTAAAAAAAATATTTTTTCCCTCAATTTTTTATTATAACTCCGAAACTACTGAGCCGATTGAAACGCAATATATTAACGGATTAAAGGCTATGTAAATTTCAGTTTTTCTAAATTTATTTGAATAATATCGGACTAATTTTTTTTTAGTTATCATTAATTATGTGGAGAAACGTCTAAAAAAATTTATAATTTTACTTAAAATTTTTAAAAAAAAAACCTCTCCATAGAATTTCAAAATTGAACCATATTTGTACTACTGGGACCACAATACATCAAAATTGTATAGTGGTTTTCAAAGCCCCTAAAATTTTTTCAAAATTGTTGCCTTGTGTTATGAAAATTTAAATTTTTACATTTTTTTTATGGAATCAATTATTTTTATTAAAATTGCGAATAATATTCTTACCGTTTACAAAAATCTGCATTGAAATTTTTTTGAAACTTTTTTTTTATTCACTTTTTAAGTTTACAAGAAATTACACTCTATATTGCGCTTTTTTGAAATTACTCAATAAAACCAAGAAAAACGTGTGCAGTCAAGTCGAAAATTTTTTTAAAATAGTGATAGTGGCAATTAAACTCGATGACAGTTGACAGTTTTGACTTATTTATGTAACAGCACGAAAAAAAGCAAAAGGTCCACTTTAGAGGACTGGCCACAATTGGCAACATTCCCCTATACAATTTTCATTTCATCATCATCGTCATCTCATGAACGCAAAATACCATAACATGTGGAATCGTGCATTAATGTTGTTTAAAATTGCACAGAAAATGGTTTTAAACGTTTCAAGGGCTTATTGCATGCCACATAACAATTAAGATACGTTTGACTGATTTTCTATTGGTTTTTTTTTTGTGGTGCAAATTATCGGTTTTTAAAAGTTATAGACATGTGAAAAATCAATTAGTATTTAAAATACACGAATTTAATGTACATTTTAAAATTCTACCTAAGAGGCATTTTAGAATGTGGAGTTTAATTAAAGTTTAATATATCTGAGATGTTTTAAAATAATATAGAGAAGGTAAATATTTTAAAGAAAATTTAATTTATTAACTACCCGATGAAAAAAGTTGGTGCAGTGGGTGACAATACATTAGAAACTTTTAAAAATGTATATATTTTTTCGTCTTCATTGGTCAGTTGCGAAACATTGGGTATGAAAATTAAATTTTGTTTTATTAATTTGATAACTTTTATATATTATTAATCGATATAAGTCAAAATATTGATACAAATTAGATAAACTTCAGAAAAAAAAACAAATAAGATTAAAAGTGTTAATTTTCATGATGTTGGCAAAACATTGGAAACTTCTATCAAAACAAAGTTTTAAACATTCTCAAATTTAAGGATTCAATATTTTGTTGGAGAGTAACTATTTTTTAGCACTGCTTTATTGAGCCAATAAAATTTGTGATTGTATCCATATAAAGTTTTTGCCACTTGATGTAATACGCCCTCATGAGATCTGTTTTTGTTTTTCACAATATACAAATATCCCAGCAAAAAATAACCTCACTTTGGTAAGCAGTAATTACATTTGTATGCTTTCGAAATAGCGCTTCACCGCCTTGCATACAGTAAAGCAATTAGGAAAGGCATTCTGTTGTACTTCCCTTAATGCCTTCTTTGAAGCAGTGAATAATGCTTACAATGAAACAGTAAAGAATGCATACCATGAAGAATTAATATTGTCAACGGACAAAAAAAGCTCTTTTTATTGCATACGAATTCATGATTTATTGTTTCTTAGAGCACATGAAAGAAGCGCTTTTCACCTGCTTGAAAGAGACATACCAAGTGGGACATATCGAACAAAAATCATACCTTCTGGAATTGTTTCGGAAGCGCTCGGTAATTACATAATGACTTCCAGAACTGATGGGATCTGAAAATAATACCGTATTAGGTAATTAACAATCTTAAACTAAAAAAATCATCAACCTGTAAGTTAACGAGCATATGAGCCTGCTACTGGATTTTAATGTGCTGGTACGAAATTACTAATATCTATTAAAAATCGGTCAAAACGAATTTAATATAGTGTTTTATAAGAAGCAATAAATTCATGCCCTCTAAGGCAATAAGAAGCCCTTTTTTTTGTATGTTGACAAAACTAATGCTTCATGGTATATATGAATTCTTTACTTCTTCATTGTAAACATTATCACTACTTCAAAGAAGACATTAAGGAAAGCAAGACGGTAAAGCCCTATTTTAGAAGCATACAAATGCAGTTACTGCTTACCAAAGCGAGGTTATATTTCGCTTGTATAGTTTTTACACTATATTGCTATTTAAATTTTGTTAGCTTTGAGTCGATTACGAAACCTATGCGCAGAGAAAAGAGCATCATGGTATGGTGGTAACACATAACAATCATAGCATGGTCCTCATAATCATATTATGATCATAGATGATGAAAGAATCATCCCCAGTAGTCATAATATGATTAGTAATAATCATGTTTATGATATGATTATTTCTTGTCCACAACATATTTCTCGCAGCGTGTACTGCCCAAATGCAAGACATTGCATTGTTTGAGTTATACAATGCCAGCATTGCTTTAGTTATGAATAAATTCATCGAATTTTAAATTTAGGACTGTAATTAAGGAGTTTACTACACCTATAATATTATGAAGTTTACTATTGTAGTTTAATAAAAAAAATTTCTGTTGAGTTAGAAATAAAGAACATGCACTTATTTTTCAGATAAATATTTTTTCAACTTCATTATACATTTCTTCAAAATAATTTACTACCATTTGGAGATTTTTTTTTAGTTTCAGTTATTATTTTATTTATTTAAACTTTCATACAAATTTAACCACAAAACGAAATATAGTCATTTATGTGTTTCCATTACAATTATTATAAATTTTAATTAAAAAAAAAAAAAATATTCTTATTAAAATGGTCTATAGTTAAAATTTTATAATTTATTTGTAACTTTCTATCCATTTGTTCTTATGGACTTCATAGTTATTTAAACAATATTTAAAAATAAATAACAGGAAACATTTGACTTATCATTTATGTTAAATTACATTTTCAGTTAATTTAAACTACAAACAATTTTGAGAGTATCTTTAGAAATCAATAAAAACTGCAATATTTAAGCCAATATAAAAAAAATAAATAAATTAGATATTATTCTAAAAATTATAGTTTACAATTCGGACTACCATGGCAACCCTTGTAATCTTTTTATTATAGATCATTTTTTAAAGGCAAAATTGGTGCCATCATGGAGCCTTGGGTATTCAACTGGGTATTTTGTTTCATACACGAATAAATTCTGTAGTCCCTAACGGATTTTTAAATTTTTGATATACATTAAAATGGTACGAAAAAAAATCAGAAAAAAACGTAGTTTTTTTGTGAAAAAATGTCTCTATGTTAGGGACTTCAGTTTTTCTTCCTCTACAAAACAAACAAAAAACCGATTGAAAATGGTTCCACCCGTTAAGGCTGCACAGCGGCACCTGACTTTCCATATGTTGTTTTGATGAAAAAAAGCATTTAAAGCAAATATTGCTCATGTAATATATAGGGCAAGGAGTTTGTTTAACAAGCTGTAACTTTTTTATTTTTGCGATTTTTTCTCTAAAATTTTCATAGCAAATAGTATAAAAGTTCAAACTATTCAAATATTAAGAAAATTGAAAAAAAAAATTTAAAGCTAGTAAATCGGTGCAAACATTTTTTTTTTTTTTTGCAAATCGTTGAATATTGTTAAGTATTTTCTTTACGGAATTATAATTATATTATTATAAAATTGCCTTTTTCAATTTTTTCTATGAAAAGTTGCCAGACAATCGTGAAGACCAGAAATTGTAAAATAACTGCCAAAATTTCACACAAATTCTATTATTTGTACTCTAATTTTTGTATTTATAATCAATTCCGGAAGTGATAACTAAAGGTTTCCAATGTTTTGCCATGCCGCAAAATAAGTAATCATTTTTTATTTTTATTTTTAAATGTTTTACTTTTAAGTTTTATCTTTTTCGATCTTTTGTTTTTTGTTAAACAGTGCTTCATTTCGGTGACGCGAAATGAAACATGTAAGGAACTGTCATTAAAAAATCTGCATTAAATTAGCGGATGAAGACATTTTTAATTAATAACTAAACATTGTAAGGTTTTGTGTTTAACAAAAAAAAAAAAAGATGTTGAACTTTAATAATCTTGCTCACATCATTTTGATTTGTGTTATATCTAATTATACATGTTCTTCGTACATAAATAGATTAGCCATATATAATTGTATATGTCATATACGATTATATATTGGTCCATATATATTAAGATGTAATTATATGTGACATCGTATTAAAACATTTAGAAAAGAAAATTTATTATATATTATGACCATATTATGGTCTTTATGATTTTTTTCTACTCAAAAAGTATGAAATTCTTACTAATATTGTACAAAATATACTTTATATATATATAGTGAAACATTTCATAAATATGATGAAATTGATTTAGCATTTTATGAAATATTTCATAAATACTATGAATACATTGGACGAAAATTGATGAAACAATCATATTTGTGACATTGAACTCCACCCCATTTTAAACAGGTGTGACCGTCGACAAGAAAACAGCACCGTCAAACTCAGCTACGACATATACGGAGTAATTACGGATAATTTCAATTCCCGATTAAAAATTAGAATATATGCATCCATTTATGAACATGTTATAATTCATTCATGCTCATATATGCAGTCGTTCGAGTACATACATGTTCATTAGGGCGGGTCGATTTAAAAATCGCTCAACGTATAAGGAAAATCGTATTCTAGGGATCAAAATAAGAAACTTTGCCGAAGGAACCATACCACTAAAACGAATTCTGATGTCCCGACTTTTGAAAAATTTTGAAAAATTCCACTTTGACCCATTTAGAGTGCCCCAATCGAATCCAACCCCAATCGAATATAATTTATACATTCATCTGCTAGAGCGTCTTCCGGAGAAGAAATAGAGACCCTAATCTTGGAAAAACTCCTCCAGCTTTCTGAAATATCTCTATGCCGAGATTTGTACATTTTGCTATAAAAACACGGCTAAAAAGGCCCTCTTTCAACTTAAATTTTAACCCCTTAACGGTCACCTAGAATGATGATTTATGCATTAATCTACTAGCGCGTCTCCCGGAGAAGAAGTAGCTCCCATAATCTTGGAGAGATTCCTTCTACTTTCTGAAATATCAAAGTGGTCTTTTTCAAAACTTCGGGACATCAGAACTCGTTTTAGAGGTATGGTTCCTTCGGCAAAGTTTCTTATTTTGATCCCTAGAATACGATTTTCCTTGTACGTTGAGCGATGTTTTTGCCTCCCTACAAATCGACCAGCCCTAATGTCCATATACCACCATATAGGATTCAAATATGCTCAGAGTTCATGTATAGAAATGTAGGGACATATATGATTATATATGTAATTATTGCCTCAATTTTCGTTGATGCACACACATGAACATATATGATCCCTCATATGAACACATATGAACCATTTATGAACACATATGAATCATGTATGGATGCATGTGGCCATGTATGGAGCATATGTGCCCATATATATCGATTTTTAACAGGGTTACTAAAGAAAATACAATATGCTTAATATTGACTACTCTCGTTTTTTGGCAACTATAATGTGGCAAATTAAATTTTAAAGAATGCCATATCAATGACATATTGTTTGTTCTCTGCAATAATTTTGAAATTTTTTTACTCATCTCCTATAATTTTTTCAAGAAAATTGAAAAGTTTATATTTTTTTCAAATAAAAAACTAATTTTTGCACAAGGTGCTCGATCTGAGACAACTCAAATACATAATCCAGAAAAGCAATATTGGTGTTCGCAATTTTAGGTTAGACCCTCTACCGACGAGGAGTGCGATAGTTTTTTTCAAATATTATAATTTATTAATTTTGTTAAAGAATGG
>JAEKOY010002622.1:0-10623 GCA_021234595.1 Delia radicum
AAATCAATTACAAAATTTTAAATATGAATATTATTTTCATCATATTAATTTCTACTCTACATATTTTGTTAAGAAAAATATATAAAAAATCTTTTTAAACTAACAATTTTATAAAATATATATTTAAACAAACCAAAAATTATAATAACAGAAGTATAAATGGAAGAATATCTAACAGAATTAAAAGATATACTAGCAAATTTAAAGAAAAGTCCAGGAAGGACATACTCAGAAAAAACTGTACAAGTAAAGTTAGAATCTATAGACAATATAAGAAAAGAATTTCTGACAGCTCAAAGTGAAGAAAGAGAAGAAAAAGAGATAGTAGCATTAAAGTTAGAATTTAATACAATTTATAGAAAAATCAAAGAATATTTAATACCAAATACTAAAAGTTTAGACACCAAAATGGCAGCATTTAGTTTAGAATTAACTTCTAAGGCACTCCCAATTTTTGCTGGAAATTATGAAGAACTAGAAAGTTTCCTAATAACAGCAGAACTCATCGAAAAGACTCTAACTGACGCAGCAAAAACAGATTTCTTGCAATATGTCTACCACGCCAAATTGACCTCAGGTGTAAGGACAGCAATAGGTAGTTACTCAAAACCAGACAATTTCAATACATTAAAAACACTCTTAAAACAAAGATACAAGAATACAAAAACCATCCCAGAATTACAGTCAAAGCTAAACAACATATACCAAGGCAAACAATCAGTAAGTGCATATAAGGACAGAATCATTACCATTATAGATAATCTAAATAGATTAGGAATAGAGGAATTAAACTTAGACTCAGAACCAGAGAAAAATGTTATCATAAGATTAAATGCTAAATTAGCGTTAGATTCTTTCAAAAGAGGTATCAACGACAATTTAAAAACAGCCATATTTGCAGCTCGCCCTAAGACTTTGCAAGACGCAGTAGAACTTGCGCTAGAAATAGAAAACGAACATAAGATAAACAACAATTCCGTAATGTACATTCAAACACGAAAACCTAACAGACAACATAACAATAACAGATCCAATAAATTTTCAAACAACAACAATTTTAACAGTGACAGATCTAATAATTTTCCCAATAGAAACAACACAAATAGAAGATACATACGTACAATAAATAATGAGGGAAACTAGGTAGGCTCGGAATATATGGATATTCCGGACAGCCAAAATTAAAAGTATATAAAGTTTTGCAATAATAATACAAATTTTCATAATCGCTAAATACAAAAATGAACAATTAACATTTCTTGTCGACACAGGTTCCGACATATCACTATGTCGTATTCGAACAAACCTTGAAGATGAACCAATTAATAAAGAGAATATATGTAAATTAACAGGTATTACTACTGAAGAAATACACTCACTAGGGACAATTGGACTGGAACTTTCATTCACAGACCAAAAATGCAAACACAAATTTCATCTTGTAGATGACAACTTTCCAATAGAAACAGACGGAATAATAGGAAGGGACTTTTTAAAAAATATCTCTGTAAGATAGACTATGAAACTTTCACAATATCATTATTCATAAACAATACTACCATAACTATTCCATTGCAAGCAAAAGCTCTTACGTCATTACAAATAAAAATACCACCAAGAACAGAAATAATACAAGCATTAAACTAAACCTTAGCGAAGATAGCATAATTTTTAATAATGAAATTAAACCAGGAGTATTTTTAAGTAATTCAATAGCACCTAGTAACGGCATGACCCACATAAAAATTTTAAACACGACAAACAAAGAAATAAACTTAAAAGGCATTAAACTCCAAACTGACTCACTTAAAAACTATGACATATTAGGTTACAATAAAGACAATAACCCCAAACGTTTTGAACAAATACTTAATGAACTACAATTAAATAATAATGACGACTATGCAAAAACAGAATTAATAAACATTTTTCGTAAATATCAAAATATTTTTCACCTTGAAAATGAAAATTAACAGTAAACAATTTTTATGACCAAACAATCACTACCTTAGACAATACACCAGTGTATATAAAAAACTACAGACTACCGCACTCACATACAAACATAATAAACGAACAAATACAGAATATGCTGGATGACGACATAATAGAACCATCGGTTAGTCCATACAATGCTCCACTACTTTTAGTACCAAAGAAAAATGTGGAAGATAAAAAGAAATGGAGACTTGTAGTAGACTTTAGAAAACTTAACAATAAAATGTCAATGACAAATTTCCCCTAACTAGATTAGAGGATATTCTAGACAAACTTGGTAGAGCCAAATGGTTTTCTACACTTGACATGACTAGCTCATTCCATCAAATCGAGCTTAACAAAAACTCTAGACCGCTTACAGCATTTTCGACCTCACAAGGTCATTACCAATTCAAAAGACTCCCTTTCGGACTAAAAATTTCTTCAAACAGCTTTCAAAGAATGCTCACAATAGCACTCTCAGGACTAGAATCAGAAGCATTTCTTTATGTAGACGACATAATTGTTTATGGGTGTAGTTTAAATCACCACAACCAAAATTTTAATAAAGGTATTAGACAGACTACAAAAATATAATTTAAAACTTAATCCAAAGAAATGTTGTTTTCTAAGACCAGAAGTAGTTTACTTAGGACACTTGATTACAAAAGATGGTGTAAAACAGACCCATCTAAATATGAAATAATAAAAAATTATCCAATACCAACTAACGCTGACGAAGTAAGACGATTCGTTGCATTCTGCAAACTATTACAGAAAATTTATACCCAATTTTGCAGATATAGCCAAAGACCTAAATACATTACTAAAGAAATCAACAAAATTCATATGGACTGAACAATGCCAACACGCTTTTGAAGAGCTAAAAAACAAGTTAATGAATCCTCCAATTTTACAATACCCTGATTTTGAAAAACCATTCATTTTAACAACTGACGCTTTCAAACTACGCGTTAGGTGCTGTATTATCACAAGGTGATATAGGTCAAGATTTACCTATTTCATACGCAAGTAAATCTTTACAAAAACATGACATAAATAAACCAATAATCGAAAAAGAACTTTTAGCAATCCATTGGAGTATTAATTTTTTTAGACCATACTTGTACGGACGTAAATTCATAGTAGTAACAGACCACAGACCATTAATCTCTCTGTTCTCACACAAAAATCCGTCATCAAAAATGACAAGAATCAGACTAGATTTAAGCGACTACGACTTTACAATAATATATAAAAAAGGGAAAATAAATACCAATGCGGACGCATTGTCCAGAATTGAAATAAATTCAGACATACTAAAACAGATGATACCGTTAGAAAACGTCGATACAGAAAAAAGAACATTAGTTATAACAAGGGCAATGAACAATAAAAAGCGCAATGAGGAAAACATAATAAAAAATAAAGAAAATGAGGAAAACAAGAATAAAAGACATATAGGAAAGAACGACATGGAAAAATGTGATTCTCAGAAGTCTGATCAACTTCAAATATGGGAATGCATATCCGTTAATGACATAAAAAATATGAAGAAACTGCAGTTTAATACAATTGAAGAAATAAATGAGAAAGATATATTTATTGAAAACAATATTGTGCACATAGGTCGTAACGATAATTCATCAAAACCAGTTTTGACTAAGAAGAAATTACGTACCCAAATTATAAATAATACAAAGCTAGCAAGATACAGTGATAATTCAGCGAAACTAGATTCGATACTGAAGAAACTGATATCAAAAATGAATAAAGAGAATATAAAAAAATTAGCACTTGCAAGTGAAGATAAAATATTTGAAAATTACAGTTAAAAAGGAATTGATAGAAGCATATGCAAAGATAAAAATAAATAACAAGGATCCTCAACTAAAATATTAATATATAATAAGCCCAAAAGAATCACAGAAGAAATTCTAAAATACAAACTAATCGACGAATTCCACAATGCCACACATGCAGGGCACTTAGGAATAAGAAAGACAATTATAAAACTAAAACAACGCTACATCTGGAAAAACATGAACAAGATGGTAAAGCAATTTGTAAAATATTGTGACAAATGCAACAAAAACAAGCAAACTAAACACATTAAGGAACCACTTACATTGACAAACACTCCAAGTAACAGTTTTGAAATAGTATCAATTGACACAGTAGGACCTCTTCGAATTTCGAATGAATACAGATATATTTTGACCATACAATGCGAACTAACAAAATTCGTTATTGCACACCCCATGGCAACGAAAGATGCACTAACAACCGCAAAAACAATAGTTGAACACCTAATTCTAAAATTTGGTAAATGCAAAGTACTGAAATCAGACAACGGTACAGAATTTGCAAACAAACTTTTGCATGTTCACTACTTGAAATTAAACAGACCTTTTCGACACCTTACCACCATGAGACAATTGGGTCATTAGAAAGAAATCATAGAGTCTTAAATGAATTCTTGCTAACATCAGCAACTGATTACGAATGGGATAAATGGATTCCATATTTTACTTTTGCCTACAACACGGCACCAGATATAGACACTGGCTACACGCCATTTGAACTTGTATATGGAAGACTACCATGTTTGCCATCTGAAATATATGACACAAAAGAAACTAAAATATATAATTACGATGATTATGCCATAGAGCTAAAACGTAAATTACAATATTCTTTAACAGAGCTAAAGAATTAACAATTAGAACAAAAGAGAAAAGAATATTAGAAAATAGATACAACAATAAATTAAACTTAAAGATAGGAGACTTAGTTTTAGTCAAAGTAGGAAATAGGAAAAAGAACCAAAGTCCATATAAAGGACCTTACAAAATAATTAGGAATAATGGTGTAAATACAATAATAGATTACAATGGAAAAGAAAAAGAAATACATAATAATCAATTAAAACCCTATATAGCATTAAGAACTAGTGAATAATAAAAACTTATCATTAATAGAAACAAAGTTATATAAGAATTAATATTAAAAACAAATATATATATAGAATACATTAATATACATTATAAAATTATTCATAAGTTAACCAAAAATATAGAAAAATTAAAAAAATAAAATACTTTTATAATTTTTCTCTTAAGGGTAAGGGTGTAGTGTACTCCTTAAGCGTACACTGCATACCAACCATTAATATTGATTTCCCAACATACCGTCTCAAATACTGTAGAGTGAATACCATACAAGTGGCATCAAGTAACAGTCTAGCGACACCTATGACCGCATTCTTTTACTTGCACTCAAATATCTGATGACCGTATGTTGACGATAAGAAAACAATGAATAAAAGTAATTAAGAATAAAAATAAATTGAGTGATTCCTAAAATCACTCAATACTAGACAATAAGTTAGATTGTAAGAATAGTATATAAGACATGTAAATTTGTAAATAAAACAGACTTCAATTTTAGAGTTCCAAAACTACACAAGTCACTGTGTTTTTACTTTTTTGAAGACTCAAATATTTTGGCAGTTCTTTTGAACGCCTATTTATAAGCTGACCCCCACACAGCTATTAAAATATAGAATTGGGCTATAGGGAACCTCAAATTAACACGTAACATTACATTACAAGTAGCTACTTTGTGTGTAATGAAAATGTTATTTCTTTTGAACTACTTCGCGTTATTTTTGCTGGGGGACTACAATTTTCTAAAAATGCAATTTCTTACAACCACTCAACCGAATTTTCGTTTTTACAGAACAAAAAAAAGACGTAGAAAATTTAAAACATTTTTATGTGAATTTTGGTAATAAGCCTCTATTTTTATCGCAGTCCAAAATCATGTGTAGGCATAAAGTTTTGACGTGGTTTTGCATCTCGTAGAAATCCAAAATTATGTGTAGACATAAAGTTTTGCCTAATGAATCATAATCATCAGTAGAAACGGGTTCGAAAATGTTGCTAGCTATGTGGTTTTGCATCTCCCCTAACGATATATTAGTAGATTAAGTATCGTCTGTAATGGCGTGGAAACGCCAGTTCGGAAGTTGAGATAAATCTATATTAATAATTGAAAATTTGAATAATTTCCTAATGTTTTCTTAAATTGAAATTAATTTTTACTTAAAATAAAAATCGCAACTTTTATATGAGCTAAGACTCGTGAAAATAGAATTATTGGTTATTTTTCTTACTTTTGCTAAAAAAAAAACTAATTTTTAAAGTACTTGCTATATACTGAATTGTCTTATTTAAAATACTGGCAAACTACTGAATTTAATTGCTGTGCCAAAATTGGAAAATAACTACGGCCAAGTATATATTAGTGTTATCATTTCGATACTGTGCCAGTACTGTAAATGTTAAAATCCGGCTCACTACATGTACTACCGTCTCCAACACAGCTCCAGCACTAGCCGGTTCCTATTTTTCTGCCTGGGTAGTTACATATAAAAAAAAAAAACAAAAAAAAAATCTGTAAAAACACTTCGTCTAAAATCCGATCGCGCACGAATATCGAAAAAAGAAAACATCAATGTCCACTAAAACTTAATAGAGAATAATATATGTGAATTTGAGGCTGAACTGACTAGTACAAAACCTAGTACAAACCCCACCAAAATGTATGCGATTTTTTCGAACACCACGAAAATTTGAGCCTGGTCGGACATGGCACTTTAAACTGGTGATGCGCATTCATATTTCATATTTGGAATAAATATGAAAAAAACGCAAATAAACAGAAAATGGGGGTAATTTTTGACTCCAATTTTTAACCCCGAAATGTGAGATTGGACAGCTAAAAAAAATATGGATATCTTAATTGTTGATTCTTTATAACATATCCAAATAGCATCGCAATCGGAGGGAGCCCATAAACGGTGATTTAAAATGCATTTAAGTAAATAAATCGGTTGCCGTACTTTACCGCAATAACCCAAAACATTCCCAAGGACATGCGAAAAAGTATGCGAACAGATAAAATATATAATTTTGAGTGCGCCCCGGTAGGCTAGTTGGTAGCGTGCTGGCTTATCAGTGCGGGGGTCGTGGGTTCGATTCCCACCAGAGGCTTTGGTCTGTTTTCGCTACAACGCGCCGAAAACCATAGTAGCTAGTGCTCGGTTAGGGTAATAGGATACAATTTTGTAATTATATGATTATTAATAAATAAAATAAAAAAAATAAATATAATTTTAAATAAAACTAAAAAAAAAGTTTGTTTATAATTACAATAAATGAAATTTCGTTTTATTTAATTGTTGAATATTTTAAAAATAATATCCAAAACATTTAATAGATCCTTAGCATATTCCACATGCTTAACATTTTCCTCTAAAACACAAGTAAGATTTTCTTGTAAAACTCTCAGGTGTTTTGCTAATTTAGTTGCACGTATCTGGGCAACAAACTTTATGCCACCAGATATAAGTTTCCACAATGCAACACAGACGATCAGTTGTTCTTCAACAGAACAACTGTTTGCATCCAAATGCATTGGCGATTGTGAGACGATTTCGTTAATAGTATAAATAAAATCATTCGATGTTATCAGAGTGGAACGGTTAGCATTTAAAAATGACATGTTGCGCAAAATACGTAGTGAAATCAAACGCTTTGTAGATCCTGGTTTGGTTTTATTTATAACCGAACACAATGAATTTAAATGATGAGCCTGTGCTCCTTCTTCGTAACGTGAAAATATTTCCCAAAATTTGAGCCACATAATAATAATATCTGATCTTAGTTGAGGTGCCTTGGGGTTAAATGGATGTAGCCCGTCGAATATATCCAAGGTATGGGCCTTATTCAAAGCAGTTCTGCCTTCAACGCAGGAACAACAATTTATTAAAACTCTAAGACCAGTCGATATTACTGGAGTACAATCGGTGCTGGTCGCCTTAATTTTTACCGTTTCCGCCGTTGTTATTTTTGCCACCAATTGAAGTACAGAATGTGCAAATGGGCTTGTGTTCAGGCTTGAAAACTGTTTTACAAATCACCAAAGAATGTTCGCTTAAAAATGCACTTACTCGCAAAACCGTTAATTTCAATTCTGCAGAATGTGCTAGCCATGCCATATTTGGATAATTATTCTACTTAATTCGGTTGCTAAATTCGTATCGGTTATCATCATTGCTGGCGATGAATGCCAGTTGAGTATCAGTTTAAATATTAGTTGAAGATTTTTGATGACAATCGTTTTCTTATTTTCTCCATGTCGTTTTACGAAGGTCGTACAAGAAGTTGTTGAGAACTCGTCAAAGAAATATTTGAAAATTTTCAAAACTTTATCATACAATTTCAGATTGAGTGCAGTTTCTTGAGCGACAGGCGATTGCTTTAAAAGAAGTGCCAATGTTTCGGTAACTTGTTGCTGATATCCATTGGGAGGACTTGTAAACTTGCATGCTTTTATGGGATAATGATGATTAAATAGACGTATTAAAGCAATGCAAATGTGTTCCGAAATCGATGTTTTCATATTAGTAGTTTCTGTTTAATAAAGAGACAATATTTATACAACTTATTAGAATTAAAAAAAAAATTAATTTGTTAGGAGTAGCACGGTATTTTTAGAACAAGCTAATTTGAAATTCTGAAGGTCATGGGATTTATGGTGATAATCCACTTTACTGTTATACAATTTTTAAAATGTTTGCCTAAACGGTTAAAAAAGTGCAGATATGTACAAATATGTTCCTATATAACCATATATGGTTGCGGATGTGGACAAATATAGAAATATTTGTTTCGTATATGAAATATATGCTATTACATATATTCAAAAAGGACTCATATATGGAGGTATATGTTATTCCATATGTGAAAAAGGTGCTCGTGTATGGACATATATATATGTAAGTATATGTTATTAAATAATCGCAAAAGAGGGCCCCTATATGGCCGAATACGAAAGTATTTGGAATACCATATGTGCAAAAAAGACTCATAACTATATGAACATTAGACCGTACCACCTTACAGGCAAAAATAAAAATGCGACGTACACTTTCGAATATAAAGTATTTTTGCAAGACAATTTAAAAAAAAAAAAAATTCCAAACGTAGGGGTTGTCTTTTTAATTTTTTCGCTATATCTTCCGTATTTACAGTCGGATCTTAAAGTATGATATATACATGTTTTTGTCTCGAGCAGATCAATTTTATCGAAATATTTAATTAGCAAAAGTTTTATGATTTTTTGTGAGCTGTGGTAGGAATTCAGACCTAGTTGGCAAATACTAGAACGGGATACTTGAAGTCAATGGCCCTTAGAGACAAAAACATTGGTCTCCTCGAGACAAAAACATCGATATATTATACTTTATATTTAATTTATAACAAGCTATCAACCTCCGTATATTTACAAAAATAAAGCAAATCAAACATATTACCTAGGTTGATACTAAAGTGTGATTTTTTAGCAACTTTCTTTTTGGCAACACTATTTTTGGCAGCTCACATGTTTTCGTGTAACATGTTACTATTAAACATGTTCAGTTTGGTCTATAATTTAACCATGAATCGACTTACAAACGAACAACGCTTTCAGATTATTGAATTTTATTATCATAATTCATGCACGGTTAAGAAAGTGGAAATTGTGTCAGCGACGAAGCTCATTTCTGGTTGAATGGATACGTGAATAAGCAAAATTGCCGTATTTGGTGTCAAGAGCAGCCAGAAGCATTGCAAGAACTGCCAATGCATCCCGAAAAATGCAATGTTGGTATGGATTATGGACCGGTGGCATCATTTTCAAAGACGACGAAGGCAGGATTACAATTTTTTTTTTTTTTGCCCAAAATGGAAGAGCTGGACTTGGGTCACATGTGGTTTCAACAAGACGGTGCCACTTGCCACACAGAACGAGAAACAATGGCCTAATTGAGAGGCGAGTTCGGTGAACAGTTTATTTCACGTTTGGGGCCGGTCAATTGGCGGCCTAGATCGTGCGATTTAACGCCTTTAGACTATTTTTTGTGGGGCTATGTTAAGGCTCATGTCTATAGGGACATGCCCGCAACGGTTGACGCCACTGAATTTCTCTAAATTTTATGTGTTTTTTTTTTAACAAATCCAAAAGCTGTTAAAAAATCACCCTTTAGTATTTCGACATGACTAAAGATCTCATAATAACCGGAAGTTTTAGTAAAGGTAGATCCTCCTGATTAGGCAGAGTTTTAACAATCATCAATTTTGCTCCATTCTTGTCTTCTTAGTAATCAAACACGTGGTTAGGGTATTTTCCTAACAGGCATTAACTTTATACTTTGAAGATCAAAAATGTTCTATTTATATATAAAAATTTAATTTTTTCTCTGGCTCATGTAATATTCTTTACAGTTTTAATAGTTTTCTGTTGTTATTTACATCTAGATTATTTTTATGTAATTTTTAATTTATAGCGAGCTTTCGACCTCCGTATATTTACAAAAATAAACCAAATTAAACATATTGGCTAGGTTGATACTAAACACGTGCACAGTTATATCTGTTCATACCAGTTCTTTATATTTTGGGTTTGAGTAGATATTGGTGGGTATTTTTTTTGTTTCTGTTACAAGTAGGTAGTGGTGTGCTCTCAAGTAGATATAGTGTAGTGAGTAAAAAGAGAACGAGAGAAATACACTGGTTGTATTTTTTTCGATCAAACAAA
>JAEKOY010002623.1:0-10622 GCA_021234595.1 Delia radicum
AAAGCCTTTTTTTGATTTATAAAAAAGCGTACTTATATTATCAATTTCAGCAAGATTTTATTTTATTTTTAATAAACGTAAATAATTGTCCTACATTCCAAAAATCTTTCGATATTGCTTATGGTTATTTTTACATAAAACATCAAAGTTCAATGTAGTATATCTAACTATAATTATTGTACATTTATTTGGCTTTTGCTTTCGGTAATGTTAAAAATTTAAATAATTCAGAAATTTTTTTACATATTATTAAATTAGACTTAGTTATCAATTCCACGATGCATAAATCGTTTATCTAGTGTAATAAATGAATTCAACTATTGCGCTTAAATCAGGCATTTCAGGGTCAAATTGCAGTATTTAACAAATTTATATATTCAGGTATACAGATCTCGATTTTTTGTTTTAAAAAAAACAAATATTTGTAATATATAAGCGTAGTAATTTTAAAAGGAGGTTATTTGAGTTAAGCAGTCATGGAGGTTACAATAAAATATAGCTCCCTTTGTAAAGTATTTGGGATACTCTTGCCAATACTGATATACGATCGGAAAAATAGGAAAACTGATGATACCATTGTCTACTCGTATGCTTAAATATAAAGCCAGATGAAATTGAAAATTTTTACAAAATTTATGAAAAAGGATTAAAGATTCCATTATTCTATACAAAATTTATGAAGAAGAGTCAAGATTGGCTTAATAAGAGATGTCAGTAGTTATTGAACAGAAAAAAAGGGGCCGCCCTAAAAAGATTATGAAGGTCCAGATTAGGACTAAGAAGGTAAACAGGAAGAATGATTAACACACACTCCGCTAATGAAATAAAGGATTCTTTTAAAGCAGCTTTGACACGTATACAGCCTAAAGAAACAGGGAAAATTGTCGACGTCCTACCAACTGCGTCTCCTAAGCGTTTGAAGCGCATGATACAAAGTATTCCAACACCAAAATCATCACTTTCCTTTACCATTGAAGATGCATTAGCTCTTTTTCTAAATTTGGGGTTAACGAGAAATAATATGTATTTAAGAAAAGCTCTCATTGAACAAGGATATGATATTTTTCCTAGCAGTAAAGCAATAAAAGAAACAAAGAAAATATTTTAAAACCAATAAATCCCCAGTGCATGCCTCTTATTGAAGGCGCAAAAGTGAACTATCACAGTTAATTGACAATACTGTTTCTAGAATTATGTCCACATTTAGCAGCAAAGATATTGAAAGATGCAAGCAATCTGATGTCGTGTTAATGTTCAAATGGGGCTGTGATGGCCCATCTGGGTTTCCGAATACAAACAAATCTGGAAGCAGCAAGAAAAAAGTTTTCATCAATTTTTATGGCTTCTTTTGTGCCGTTAAGAATGCGGTGTATAATAAATTACCTTTCACCTCGTCTGCAAATGATATATTGACGAATTTAACCCCTGGATCTAAATTTTTATGTCGTTCCAATACGATTTGAATATGTAAAAGAAGACATGATTTTCAACACAAATTTAGTAGATTCAATAGAAAGGGAATTTCGAGCTTGTCTCCACTTTACGTGGAATACTGGACAAGTTATTAAAGTTTCATTTCAACCACAACTTACAATGATTGATGGAAAAGTTGCAAATGCAATTACAGACACAACATCTACTTGGAAATGTAATATATGTGGAAAATTAAGTCACAGTTTCATGAAGATAGTGATACAATTTCTATGAACGAAAACGCTCTGAGGTTTGGGATATCGTCGCCACTTCATGCCAGAATAAGATTTATGAATATTGTTTACACCTCGCATACGATCTCAAATACCGCCTTATTCCGGAACCTAAGCCTTTCCGTAAACAAACACTGATCTACACAACATGAGAAAAGAAGAAAGAAAAGAATCAAGATGAATTTAAATTAAGACTTGGATTAATCATTGATACGCCCCTTCAGGGGTTTGGAAGTTCCAATGACGGAAAATACGCAAGGCGTTTTTTCGAAGATCCAGAACTACCTCCTCAATTACGGGTCTCGATAAAACCTACTAAAACGTTTTAAAGTTATATTAGCAGTCATTAACAGTAAAAACCTATTAATGTGGCTAAATTAAACTCTTTGCCAATGAAACAAAAGACATTATACTCACCATGTACTCTTGGAGGCCAATGACACCAACAGTACATAAGTATTAGCTCATGCCAAAGAAATAATAGAAAACAGTATGTTGCCTTTAGGCGAACTGACTGAAGAAGCCCAGGAGGCCAGAAATAGAGACGTCAAACATTTTAGGCTTTTAACACACGTAAGTGCTCCAGAATAGCTCAAAATTCCGATTTGATGAATTTTTATTATATCATCGGATCCAGTACTTTACTCCATAAGAACAAAATGGTTACCAAAAATAAGCATAGACATTGAAAAGGAAGATTCTGAATCTATGCATATAACGACCTTTTAACTTTTGATACTTCAGACTACTTTGTAGAAAATGTGTAGTCCTTAGGAATATATTCATATTTAGCACAATTACTACTGTACCAGTTAAATTTAATAAAACCTTATCTTTAGAACAAAAAAAAACATATTTTGTCTTTCAAATAAATGAATATATGGTAGTTATTTACCTGTTTTATATGGAAAATTAGAACATATATTATGCAAATGTACATCATAAAACGCATTTTTCTACCTGCATTTATATCTTATTAGGTTTTTGAAATAGTATTAAAAAATAAAAAAAACCCGTAACCTTTTAGAGAAATATAATCCACGCTCTGTATACCTGAATATATAAATTTGTTAAATACTGCAATTTGACCTGAAATGCCTGATTTAAGCGCAATAGTTTGAATTCATTTATTACACTAGATAACGATTTATGCATCGTTGATTGATAACTAAGTCTAATTTATATATGGTAAAAAATTTCTGAAATTATTTAAATTTTTTAACATTACCGAAAGCAAAAGCCAATAAATGTACAATTAATGTATTTTAGATATACTACATTGAACTTTGATGTTTTATGTAAAAATAACCATAAGCAATATCGAAAAGATTTTTGGAATGTAGGACAATTATTTACGTTTTATTAAAAATAAAATAAAATCTTGCTGAATTGATAATATAAGTACGCTTTTTTTATAAATCAAAAAAAGGCTTTTGAAAAAATGACTTTTTCCACAAAATTTGCTCTCCAGGCTACGTTTTTGAGCGGGCGGCGGCAAATGAAGTGGCAAACTCATTAGAATAAATCTCTTTACAGTATACAAATTTCAAATCGTGTCTAAGTGGCGTGACTTTTTTTTATCACGGTCATAAACAACAGAAATCCGTTCAAAATTTCATCATTTTCGACCAATGCTGGACGTAGGGTGCATATCCAAAAATGGCTTTTAAACTATACCATTAAGCATTTTTGAAGTCTACTCTATCAACTAGGTTAAAAAACTAATCCAAAAAATAGCAAAATATATATAAGGTGTGTGAAGTTACCCCTTATCTGACCAAAAACCCCATTTTTCAGAACACACTTTTAATTTTTGAGTTAAAATAGTATCACTGCGAAACGGCTTAGATAATTCAAAAAAGTTTTCTTTAGGAGTTTAAGAAAGGTCATTAGAATGACTTGAAAAAATTTTGAGCATTTCTTTGAAAAAATGAATAATCTATTGGCAAAACTATTAAAAAAGTCAAGGCGAAAAATGAAGATTTTGAAATTCAAAGTGAAATATTTTTTTAACTGTAAGAGTTACTATGGTACATGAAGCATGTTTTTGCTTTGTCTCGTACCTATATTTAAAAAAGTCCAAAAAAAACACTAAAATCGATGCATGGTATAGAAGTTATACCCTTTAAAGCTCTTTCATACTCGAGATGGTCAACTTGACACCCTGTAGCACACCCTGTGTTTAAAACAGGTGACCACAGAACATTTTCCTTAAAGGTTAGCTCCCGCTTTTCAATTTTGGGAACACCATTTCCCGATTGGACCAGTAGTTTAAAAGATCTATATTTATTACCATGTTTTTTTGTGTTTGGACCACTGTGAAGTGTCGAAATTTTTTCTAGTTACCCATATACATTTGATGTGGTCAGTCAGTAAGTGATGACTTAAAAATATTTTGCTTAATTAAACATGAAGATTTTTAAATGGTCTTGCCTTAGCAAATATTTTATGTGTTGGCAATTCAATCAATTTTAATTGATAAACTGAATAATTACCAAAAGAATTTTAATATAGTACAAAATGAGAGAAATTGTTGAGAAACAGATGTTTCTAAAGATGAATATTGAATGATACACAACCACCTCAAAATACACATGAATGAATGATTTCACAAATAAATCAAGAATCTATGAATAAATTGTACTATAATAAAGTACAACACTTGCCTGGAAAGAAAACAGACATAAAGATTGCTTTAATTAATCACCACAAAGTGAGAAGGATACGTATTTAAATAAAATTGGGATATTTAATTGATATTGTATTCTATTGTTCAACTAGAGACCAAAGAGTATATACAAAAGAGAGACTACACTTCCCACTCCTCTCAGCAACAAATACCAACTCGGGCAAGCAATTGAAACATTTTGCAACATGTTGATAAAAATTGTTGCTATAACACTAGCTATTATGTTGCTTATATTTTGTTATTTTCTACTGAAATTGAATGTATTTTAATTTTATCTTGCTTTTTTATCGTTCAAATTTTAATAAATAAACATTTTATTAAATTATTATTCAAAACCATGATAAAAATTAATTTAAACTTTTAATTTCTGCAACAAGTTTACGAACAAAGAAATAGAGGGCAGCTTGAGAAAGACTGAGTTGGATAGAAACCCACCGCACCAACTATAATACGAAGTATTATTCGAAATTTATGTAGTTATATTTTTTATCTTCCGTTTCAATTCAAATCATTCGAATTGTATTTTTATTTTAAATACACTTTATGTATTTATTTCCAAACATATAAGTATATCATCAAATTTGATTATTTGTACACGTACATTAGGGGCATTCCTTAAAAATAGATTTGTCATAACCAGAGAATACAAATTTACCATTTTTTATTTGTTTTTGGCATTTTTTGCCATTTTTACTCATAACATATATGCCTTTTTCTAATTTGACCCGTTTGGGCTTAAAACATCTTTATATTAATATGTTTGAGCTTTAAAATTGCCTCTTTAATTTTCTTGATTTGAAATGCCCTTTTTTTAAAATTGTTTGCCTCATTTTCATGCACAATTAACAGTCGAAAAAACATAATTTTTATTTTTAATAAAAATATATCAAACTTGCATAAAAAGCAAAGTACGGTCTTGTTTACTTCTCTCCTTTACATCTTCTTTTTAAACATAACAAAACAAGTGTGAAAATAAAAAGGAGAAAAAACAAAAAGCGTATATTATATATCTACCAAAGGTAGAGGTGCACATAACAAACAAGTTTTCAATTTATTTTTGATCAATGGTGATAATCTTTAACTTCGAGCTCATATATTAGTTCTCATTTAGTGAGAAAACTAGTTTATATGAATGTTTGATGTTTTTCATGGATTGTCACTTCTTTTCAAAACGTGTTGTGATGATGGGAACCTAGAAAATTTCCGAAATAGATCTATCACACATTCCTGAAAGTGGTAAATTAATAAATTTGAAAACAAAAACTCTATTATTTCTTAGGACAATATCCTCATAAAAAATGTAGAGTATGGCCTCGAACTGGAATAATTTTCATTTTCATTGCACAATTAAAAAACATAATTTTTATTTTTAATAAAAATTATATCAAAATTGTTTGCATGATCTTAAAAAGTTTTTAACAATTTTTTTGAAATTTTTTTTATAGCTTTGCTATTTATTGATTTTTTCAACACAATGGCTTTGGCCATTTCAGATTTTTATTAAATTTTGATATCTGATAAAGGGAACTAACTAATGAAAAAGCAAAATTTTTTAGCGCACGAATCTTATTTTAATTATTACAAAGGTGGGGTCAAAAATGGCCCCAGAAAGAATCACATAATCATATACCCCTTTAACCCCTTAGACCGGAAAAATATTGAATATAAATTATAGGCACTATGAGGGATATATTGTCCCAGCCGGGTCGAAGGGTTAACTTCTTTGGTTAATCGTTACATAGCTTTCACATACGTTTAATTGAGACTCCTTTTTTTGTATAGTTTCTTTCTTTGGAATAAATGTTAAGAAACGGAATTGTAGCCATTTTTTATCTGTAGTCATAATATACATCAGGGTTGGCATGCATAATGCTAAAATAACGTTATAGATTCAAAACCCTTTCAACTGACTATCGTTATCCGTGAAAACCGTTACCGAATAATTGAATATCGTTATCCGTAAAATACCGTTACCGATATGACTAAAATGCTGTTACCAACCGGAATATCCAAAATAGCGTTATCCCTAAAAACCATTACCGAAATAATTGAAAAAGTCTTACCCTTAAAATATCGTTGCCGAAATAATCTGATAAAGTAGAAAAAATAGGCGTTGTAAATGGAAATGGGGAGCCAACAAAATTCTCGACACTTTGGGGTAAACTATTTTTAAAAATTTTTTTGTATAACATAAATAATTTTCGTTTGTATATTAGCAGATGTTTAAGCATGCTAAATCTATTCGCGATAAAATCATTTATATTAACGGCGCATAATTATAGCGGTTTAAATTTTCAGCAAATTAAAACATTAATTTATAGCTTTGCTTTTATTTATTTAAAGGACATCAATTTATGAATCCTATTGTATTTTAAAATTTAAAATATATATTACACCACAAAATATATAAATACACTCAAAAAAATATTTTGTCATATATTAAAATCGCGATTAATTCGGAAAATACGAAGTTTTTGCAGGTTTATTGAGATCATAAGCATTTATATACGAAGGGTGAAAGCTCGTTATAAATTAAATTACATTAAAACAATCTCGATGTATATAAAAACATGGATGGCAGGCAATACCGATAAAATACCGTTATCGATTCAAAACCCTTTCAGCTGACTTACTCCAAATATAATACTTTAATAAACTCCAAATATAATATTCAAATGCTTAATAGCAAATAAGGCAAGAAAATTTTTAAGTGAGACAGAAACTATTTCTAAGCCCACGGTTCAATTCCAGAAAACCGAAATTTTTTAATTTAACTAGTTTTGTGGAACGTAATAATATTTTATGTGGAAGATAATATTGGGTTACGCACTGAATATTAGCTTTACGATTAAAAATATAATTTAACATTACGAAAGTTGTCTCAAACCGTCAGTATTGGCAATAAATTCGGTGGCCACACTGAGACGGTTTTTTATGGGTGAATTTTTACAAATAGATTTCGCTTAAGTTTTTTTTACAAAGAACTAAATTAAAGTAAAATGTGGTTGATTTACAGTTATTTTTTGATGTTTATATATTACTTATATTTAGCAAAAATATTTTGCTAATTTTACTGCATTTTCCTGCAGTAAAAAGTTACTAATTTTAATAAATTTTTCTGATATTTTTACAGACTTATAGTATGAATGTAAATTTTTGACAAAATATCAATTTTCATAAAATATCCCACACACCACACGAAATATAATTTTTAAGTGTTTTTTTTTTTCTTTGATCGACATCTCCACTCTCATAGAAAAATTTTTAGAAAAATGAGTAGAATTGTTTTTAATCCAACTTTGCAAGTTTTTAAAATTAATTTTAATACAATTGTGATTCTGGTTAAAAGTATTTTGACTTGAGGAAATACTAAATTTTTAACAATTTTTTTTCTCTGTATTTACTATTTATTTTGATAATCAAACCAGCAGAGGTCGTTGTAATGCGATGTTTGCGTTTCAGTATTCGTGTATTATATTGTGTCAGTATAAAATAAACAAGTTGAGTGAACACTAGGTTTGTCCCGAATAAAAAAAAAAAAAATTTTGATGCCCCTTAATCGATGCGATTAAGGAGCTATATACGAAAAAATAAGTAAAACATTTTTAATATTGATCTTCATTTCCCTACCAGCGATTGAAGTTACCATTTGTAGTGCATTTTCACCAAAAAAAGTTTTTTCTGTTATCATAATTTTTTAGATTACGCTTCATTCTTTGACATTTAGCATATAAATGCATATAAATGCAGAGCTGTGTTTTAGTTGTCTTATTATTTATAATAAACTTTTTACGAATAGATGGGGCTAGTTTTTCATGCAAACACTTAAATTTTAACTAAAATTTAATAGATTTTATGGGTTTTTCCTCTTTTTATTTACTGATATTTAGTAAAATGCTAAGTTTACTGCTTTTTTTGTAACGTTTCTTTTAATTAATTTTCAGTAACTTTTTCCACTATCTTACAGACTTATTTGTTGAGTGTATACAGACTTGGGCGACGTCAATAACATTTCACAATCGTTCATTCTGAAATTTTTTCCATATCGTTTTATAATATCAGACCTACGCTCTCACTTGTGAGCTTAATCTTGGGAAATTTGTAAAAATTTAATACCAAACATGGGGATTAGGAACAACATTTGGGTATTTAATTACAGGGCAATTACTCAATTACACCCATTACATGTAATTGAACATAAAAAAGTAATTGGCCTGTAATTAAATACCAGGTATTGGTATTATGACCCATGTCTGGTATTGACACAATTGAGAATTTTCTAAGGAAGCGTTTAAGCCCACAAGTGTGAGCGTAGGTCTAAAAATTTTAAATGAATAGAAAAATTTCGCAAGTAATGATAGTGAAATGTAATTGACGTCGCACAGTGGTCAATTTCGCGCGATAGCGGTCAAAACTCTATAACTTTTGACCGGATTGGGGTTTTTTTACGCAATTTGTTTTGTTCAATAGGAGGGACTTTAAGCTTCATTTGCGTGTTCAAACGTAAAAATCGACTGATAGGAACGTAAGTAATGTGGAGTTAAAAATGCTTTTAATTTTTTGTTGAGTTTCCATGTAAAAGTTGAATATTTTGACATTTTAAATAGGTATTTTTTTTATAATTTCTTATTTTCTTCAACGTCTTTTATTACAAACCAATACTTTTGGTCAGAAATGCCAACATTTGGCCCCTGACATTATTTAGTCTCAATATTCACAGGGGCCAAAGGTTGGTTTTTTTTGGAAGAAAGCTATTTCTTGTGAGGATTAAACTGAAAAATAACACTGAATTCCCACAATATCAATACCATTGGGATATATTATATACAGAACCAACATCGATAAAATTTAAGTAAACTTTTACTATTGATTTAAAGTGCACATATATTTATTTTAAATGTATTAATAAAAATTTATACTAAAATATAGAAACAAATTATAATCTTTAAACTAGTATTAATTAAACAATATTAGTAAAAATTTCTTCCAAATAGCTTTGATTTTCATCTTGCAGTTGTTGTTTAGCTTCTTCATCTAACTCTAATGAGGTTGATTTCCATTTTGTCGAATACTGGACATATATGGGTCTGATGTGCACAACAAAATATTAATAAGATCTTCATTAGTACAATTTCTGGAAATTTTTCTTGTATTGTGCTCGCGAAAGAATCTGTAGTCTTTGTTCCTTTTTTCTTGCGCTTCTTCTGAGAGATCTCCAATTGGAAGCATATTGTGCTGAATTATTTGTTCCCCATGGAACAAAATTTGTGAACTGTGGTTGGCATATGTCTCCAAGAATATTTTGGTTATAAAGGGTTGCTGTCTCATTAGCATACTGACCAAATTTTTTTGCATCTATCTTTTCTTTTTGCTACATGTATAACTTCTAATATGATTTGGAATCGTCGTATTAATCATAATCTAATCGTTATAGAAGCTGCAGTTTCTGGATCGGAAAAAATCTCCCTTGCTTATTTCCATCATTAGAATTTCCTTCTCCTTGCTTTGGCTGGTCAATTATAAGGGGTATCTCACGTATTTTTCTTGAATATCTTTTTTTTTTGCTTTCTTTTTTCCAAATTTTTCTTTGTGTTTCTCACTGTTTCGCCTAACGGGCCAAATTCCAAATCGGTATCCCATTTAAGAATATGCTCCATAAAACGAATTCTAGCATGACGAGGTGACATTCCAAATTCATATGCTTCATTAAACTATCGTCTTGTGTTGGGTTGGCTCAATTGACTGATGTTTTTTGGCATATGGTGCAGCTTGGCGAAGACTTTGTTTTCGGTTAAGCTTGTGCAACTTTTCCATCGATCATTGTAAGTGACATTTTAAAGTTAACTTCGATGCATTGGTCATTAAATTCAATATCACTGGTTGAAGTTCTTTAATTTCATCTCTTATTTTGCCAACTTCTCAGTTTGACATCTTTAGTTTCTTTTTTGTAAGCAAACTTTATTGGTCTACAAAATTGTGTGACGAGGGAATTTCATTATTCCGTACATCTATCTCTGCAGCTCTACTAGTTGACGGCTCTGAACCAATATAAGTTTTTGTTAAACGTAATGGAACGAAAGAAATCATGAATAAATTAGCATCTGATGAATTTTCCGCATTACATTGTTTGTATTGTTCTGGCCAGAGGACCCATCACATCCCCATTTGAAATTAAGTCATGCTGCAATTTTTAAACTTCTTTAAATAGTCAGCATCAAATGTCTTTA
>JAEKOY010002624.1:0-10619 GCA_021234595.1 Delia radicum
TTTTTTTTTAGAAAGAGAAGCAACACTCAGGGAATTCTTCCTATTAATTAATGTGGAGAGATGAAAGGTGGTTGAAAGATGAAGGGCTTCAAACATGGCAACACTTGTAATTGCGCGAGATGATAAGTCTTAGAACAGTTGTTGCTCACCACCTGATGTAGAGTTGGCGAATTTATTGAAGCTTTTTGTTTGATAGCCCTGATTCATTATATTACTTCGGTGGGGTTAAGTGCTTTGGGAACATCGAAGGTGGGCGTAGCGATACATAGAAGTGATAGCAAATTGATATATACTATTTTTCTAAATTGATGTTGTTGTCACCGGGAATCGAACCCGGGACCATCTGTGTAACAGTCCAACGCGCTAACCATTACACCACAACGCCCACAAACAAAGCATTACATTAGATTAGCTAATATTTTTGTATTGTCCATATACAAATATTTACACAATTATCCATTGCTTTACAATTATCATTTGCTTGCTGGGCTATAACGACAGCTAGTAGTGTTGAAGAAAAGTGATTTTTATTTGAATTCCTGTTAAGGGCAGGCGTTCGTGCTTAAATGCCTTTTTTCCATATTTGATACACACTCATATCTACTCAAGCAATGGACGGACCACAGTATGCTTTAATAAAAAAAAAATAAAAATCCCCAGAGGTTATGTGTAAGCGGAATTTTATTTTTTTATAATTTTGTTTTTTATTATTTTGTTGGTATTGAATCTATGAATATTTAGCATAGAAATTGTATTAAAGCGAAAAAAGGAAATAAAGACATTTTTTTGTACAAATTTTATGCTGCATAAATTTTGTGATATATTTGAGATTTAACACATAAATGATTTTATTTGGTAACATTTCTTTTTTACTACTATTATTATAATTTTTTTTCTTTTTTCTATACAACGAGCATCAAATTTTATTTTTAGTTTTTGAAATCAAAGAAATTCTATATTAAATGAAAATATTTGATTGTGGCTTAGTGGTATGTGTTAAATCAACCATATTTTGAATTTGCTATAAAAAAGGATGATATCTAGTTTATACTGTTCATAGAAATGTTAAAGGTTTAGTATTGAAAGTATTTTTTAATAACAAAAATATATTAAGGACTATTTTAGACGAACGTTAGCTGTATTAAATTAATTCGTTTTTAATAATTTTGAGTGCTTTTTTATCAAACGATAGAAATTTTTTATATATAGAAACATTTCTTTAATGAAACAAGTAAACAATTCATCATTATTTCTAATGATAAAATTTATTAAAATATTTTATCAAAACTTATTTACAAAACAAGCGCATAAATCACGATAGATTTACATAAACACAAATGAAAAACATTTACAAATACAGTTTGTGATTGTTGCGAAATGAACTATTTACAAGGGGAAAAAGTATCAGAAAAAAATTAATAATGTTTTGGTCAAATTTATATAGAACCCTTTCCTGGCTTTGACCACTCAGCATAGAACCGGTACAATATCCCCTAAGAAATATATATGATGTTATCGCAGTCATCCCCACAAAAAAAAAGCTAGATTTGTTAAGCAATATCTCCATTTTTTATGCTTTCAAATTAGCCGTTAAACTTCATGAGTACAATAAAGAAGTTGAGGATCCCATTTGGTGGCTGATTTCCTAATTGCCTTCTTTTGCCGACATTTCTTTTCTTGTTTCGCCTTTTATTAGCGCATTGTTGAAGCAAACATTTTCATGATTTTTTAACGCTCTCGAAGCTAAAAAAATGCTCATTTCATTTCCTACGAAGACTTCATTCTACTGCATCTTAAGAAAAGTGATTTTCACCTGCAGAAAAGCGACATAAACCATGTCTTAAGGAGTTAGTTCAGGAAGCGCTCGCTATTCGTTAATGTCTTCCACGCCTGCTTCTGGGTAAGCAGCATATTTGCTGGGATATGGTTCATACTCATAAGGAACTATCTACATGCCATAACTTCGACTAAAGTCAAATAAGGTATATAAATAAAGGTTTTGAAAATTTTTGTTTGCTTAAAGCTCAAATTTACATACAATCAGGCCTCCCAGGTGAATATAAGATCGTTGTATGTGATCATATATATGTAAAGCTGACCATATATGGTTCAATGTATTAATATATATGAACGCATATATTACCATGTATGTTGGGATCCGAAATTTGAGGGTATATGATCATATATGATTATATGTTCATATATGGTCATATACGACCGATTACCCTCAAATTTCTGAGCCGAACATATATGACATATATGAGACAATATATGGTCATATATTGAACTATATACGGACATATATGGCCAGATATGCCCATATATGATCATATACAAGCCCATATATGATCATATATGTGCATATACGAATCAATTTCCACATGGGTATTTAAATTTATTGGATTTTATAGATTTTTCCGATGTTTATATATTTTAGACTTTAAGGCGAATACTTTTTTTTCACTTGTACTTGATTTTTTTGAAATAAACAACAATTCTGGGTCTCCGATAAAGGCACTATGGGTATTCAAACTTTTAAATTGGTGATGGCTAAATTTCGACATACGTTTTGGAAATTTATTAAATGAGTTCTAAATGCCATAAGTGTTGATCTCATATAAGATACTTCAAAAATTTTCAACACCTGCTCAAACAGACTTTAGATGACTTTTATTTCTCAAGGCTTTATTATTGAGTGGAATGATGGACAGCGTTAGGTTTATATGTAAAATCTATGACATGCAAAGATTCAAGTTAAAACGTATTCACCAAAATAATTGATGGCAAAAAGTCGAAAAATTAAAAAATTGACTTGAAATTTAACAGAGTTTTTATCATTAATTTAATGTTTTTGGTCATAGTTTTTAACTTTCAAATTCAAACCAATAAAAAATGGAGGTCACTAGACTTAGGACATACATTCACTAAAAACTGAAATGTCATATCGCTGTTTGATGAAAAGCTGTGTGGGGGCCAACAATTTTAAGATATTTAAACTTACGTAGTTTTTTTCATAGGGTTTCTACGCCGTTTAGTGGAATTCAGTTTTGAGAACAGTATTTTAAAACGTATGACAAGTTAATGTCAGTGCAACAATAACGGGATACAAACATCGCAAACTTATAAGGAATTGGTGTAATTTTTTGAAAATGTATGATTTTTGCATGTGACATTCACAATTATAGAGTATTGAGTGAACTGAGTTTCTTTGCTAACAGCAGCTACACTCAGGTAACTTCTGCTGTAAATATTTGTAGTTGTTTGAGTTGTAACAGCAGTAATCTTTTTTTTTTTTATGTAAAAAAAAAGTCATTTAAAAAAACAAAACCACATCAAATTACTGTATTAACATTCTACATTAATTTTATACAGTAGTTCTTTTTTTTTAAGAAACTGAAACAAAAAAAATTTGTTTAGTTTTTACTACATATGTAGGTTCATTTTTACTACAATTGTGGTTCATTGTTTGAACATTAAAAAACAATGACAATGTTAGTTGAATTTACTGCAATGTAAGTCGTAATTTCGTTTAAGTGAAATTTCATTGTGTTTAACTACATTTGCAGTGGTCTTTAGAAGTCAAAAAGGGCTTTTTAAAGTTTTGCGAAATTCAATAATTTTTTTCTCATTTGAGAAAAATTTTAGGTATCTAGAGTGAATTTTCACGACGGATCAAATTGACAGAGTACAAAAAAGTTTGATTTTTGTCATTCCTTAACGGCTGCAGAACAATTCGATTTCTGACAACTAAGCGTTGTATAAATTCTGCCTAAACGTACATCAAATTAAACATTTTAATGAACTTAATAAAAAAAAATCAAAAAAACGGCGACAACAAATATTAAGAACTTAAAATTTTATAGAGCAAACAAAATTTTCATAACATTCAAACTAAAATTTTTAATTAATATGATCTCATGAAAATAATTAACCCTTAACCAATAAAAATATCATTTAACCGGCAAAAGATGAGTGTTTTTTAGGTCTAATAAATATATTACAAAAAAAAAAATTTAATGTATTTTTTTTATTATTTGATAGAAATATATATATTTCGAAATGTAAGAAATACAATGAGATTTATAAATTGTTGTATATGAAATTAAAACCAAGAAAAACTGTAATTTTAATATTTTTCATTTGCTTGAAACTTAAAACCGCCATAACGCTAAAACGCAAATGATTAACGTGAATGAATTTGGCATGATTAAACATCGACTGATAAAAAGTTATTCATGTCATACAAAAAAACAAATTTTTAAAATTTTTTTACCTAAATGTGCCAAAGCTTAAAAAAACTTAAGTTATTTTTTTGTAAATTATATAAACTCAAGTTGGTCTAGTAGATTATAAAGCAATACTTAGAACAAATTTTAATGATATTTCAAATATTTTAGTTTAGTTGTGACGGCCAGTTTAGGGCGTTGTGGTGTAATGGTTAGCGCGTTGGACTTTTACACAGAAGGTCCCGGGTTCGATCCGCGGTGCCGGCAACATCAAAATAATTTTCGGTGTTCCCATAGCAATTAAACCCACCGAAGTAAAATAATGAATCAGGGCTATGAACCAAAAAGCTTCAATAAGTTCGCCAACTCTCCATCAGGTGGCGAGCAACAACTGTTCTAAGACTATCATCTCGCGCAATTACAGTGTTGCCATGTCTGAAGCCCTTCATCTTTCCCCACCTTTCATCTCTATACTATCCCTTTCCAAAGAAAGCAACACACTAAATATAGGAAGTATTTCCTGAGTGTTGCCTCTCATTTAAAAAAAAAAAAGGGAAACTACTTTTTCCTTAATCCAATGGAGTTTTCACCGCACTACAAAAACACACTACTATTTTTGGAAATCAAAAGTGTTGCCAACAGTTTCCCTTTTTGGCGGGATTGTCATGAATTTCGATTTTCAAACGTTATTTTGAGAGTACAAAATATGGTTTAGAAAACCATGTGCTTTAAAACTATCATGTTTCACTAACAAGGAGGGTAATGTGGTCAACCCGATTGTGATCAAATTTGAAAATGTAATATATAAATGATCGAAATGATCCCTTAAAAGGGACTATTTGATTTATTTTATTATTTGAGCGTTTCAGGTATATGCTGATAGATCTATTTCGGGAATTTTCTAGGTTCCCATCATCAGAACACGTTTTGAAAGAGGTAGCAATCTCAAGCCAAACATCAAACATTCATATAAACTAGTTTACTCACTGCATAAAAACTATATATGAGCTCGAAGTTAAAGATTATCACAATTGATCAAAAATAAAAAAATTAAATTCTTTGTCATGAGATTGTTACCTCTTTTCAAAACGTGTTCTGATGATGGGAACCCAGAAAATTCCCGAATTAGATCTATCAACACATTTCTGAAAGGGTCAAATAATAAATTTGAAAACAAAAACACTCTATAGATAATTTGGTAGGACAATATCGTAATAAAGAAATATAGAGTATGGCCTCGAACTTAAATGATTTTCATTTCATTTTCATTGCACAATTAAAGGTCGAAAAAACATAATTTTTATTTTTAATAAAAATAAATCAAACTTGTAATTTATAATTGATAGGTCGCAACGCCGACACATACAATTTTTCATATTTCGCTGAACGGTGTTATAGGCTTTTTCATATAAAACGTTTGGCAGCCCTAGAAAACAAGTTTTGTGTACACTGAGAGAATTATCTGCATGATATCAAGGAATTTTTAATTAGATTGATCTATGAATTGTCACCAGAACTCGTCCATTAAAACTTTTCATTAAATGAATGCAGTTTTTCAAATTTAATAAAAATTTAAAAAAAAATTTCATATAATTTATTACAAATTTCCTACGACTAGTGACAAAGTTTCATTAAAAATAGTTTCTTAAAACTATGAAGCTTTTTCATAAAGTTTATGAACACTTTCATTCCTATTGTGAAGAAAACTTCATAGTTTTGTGAAAAAATGTCATTAAAACTCGAACAGTGAATTTTCTTAGTGTATGTGAACCACACACACACACAAGTACTATTACACCTACAAACCACCTCTTACTTAAATAAACATAAAAACACAAAACGCGTAACCAAACATAAAATTATGTAAATTGAAAGCATAGAATTCTAATTGTTTGAATTAAAATTTTCATTCATGCGCTTTATTTGGCTTAATAAGTTGGTTGGTTGGCTCATTTATTCGTTGTATGCCAGGCAGTTTTTGTTTTATTATTTGGTTGATGTAATATTTTGATTCTACAGTGAACGAAATTCCATTGGGCTCAGTAATATTTTTACCATAAAAAACGAATAGTTAGAAGAAATATGGAAATGACAAAATAATGCTTATAAATTAGCATAATTAGTTATCAAAAATTAAACTTAATTTTTCAATCGATTAATATTTTTGTTGCCATCACCTTATTTGACACGATTATGTTTATGGTCAATTGAGGGCAAACGCGGCACCCATCTTGCAGACAGCTTTCTTAAACCCAACTTATCATTTTAAATCTAAACCACACTGCCATATGAAATGCCTATGGCATCAACAATCGCACGCACTTTTACTCTTCGATCGGCCAACACCATATGTGGATTTTTTCGACATTTTCGGGTGTATTGACCTCAATTGGCCCGTCCAGAACGTTCAGCGTCATTTGTATTTGTGCGACCACAACGAAAGTCAGTAAACCACTTTTTTACCATTGAAATCGATGGTGCAGAGTCCCAATAGTATATATCAAGCTTTTCCTTGGTTTATTTGACATTTTTTTTAGCAAAGAATAATCTTTAATGAGCACTAGAAATTCACTTTTTTCCATTTTTAAAAAATCCACGTTTTGAACAGCTGTTAAACGCAAAGTAAATGACGGAACTTGCTCAAAATTTGACAGTAGTCTATTAACAGGTGGTACTTGATGGGAACAGTGCTGCATTTGATATAACTACGAGGGAAGTTCGAAAAGTCACGGACTTATTGATCAGCCCTCGTAGATTAAACTTAAACTAAAAAAATTGGTGCGAAATTCAATTGAGCGCACTTTTATAATTGTTATTGTTTTTACTATTTGGCTGAGTAAATTTAATTTCTTGTCATTTAAGATCAATATTGGTTTCTTTTGCATCTAAAAAAAACTTGATAAAGTTAACCGCAAAATAAAAAGCGAAAATAAAAACGATCTTGATAACAAGATATAAATCAATATTTTGTTCTAAGAAAAAGTTCTCAATAATTGAAAAATGTATGCAAATATTTAAATACGACAACTAAATGGACAATTGCCTTAAACATCTGAAGTTAGGTCACTTGAATTGAATCTGGAATGTTTAAACTGAAGTCTGACTTTTTAAAAAGTTCAAAAATGAACTAAACACTGGCAGCTAAAATATTTTAATGGTGTAAATTATTATGCAACAATGTGTTTATCAGTCCGAACACATGAATTGCAACAAATTTCTTCTAGGAATTTCCTTAAGAAATATAAAATATACGAAAGTTTTGATCTCAGATTGATACTTGAAGTGAAGTGAGTCCAATTGAATTTCGCTTTACTTTTGAAAGTTTTTTAATTTTGAGAATTTTATATGTATTGTTGATCTTGTCAGGTTTGATATCATAATTAAATATAAAATACGAATTTTTAATAAATTTAAGAGAAGATGAAAATATTTTTGTGAGGATGAGTGCTAGAGGGAGTGCCGTACTTTCGACCCAAGCGACATGGTCATCTTCAAATCAAGTTTTATCAGGTATATATATCAACCAACCAGAGAAAATCAGTGATGTTAATTGATTACACCGAACAACATGAGTTATTTTCGTCTTTTCTTACAAGCCAACAGCTTTAAATCTTAATATTAATATAAAAATATGACTCGATAAAAAAAATAAGTGTTATCAATAAGAACTTATCAAATAAGAATTATTTTGTTGTTTTTAAAAATTTTCCTAGCTTTTTCCGTTTTTGTTTAAATTCAAAAAAATTGGTGAGCCCAAATGAATTTCGCCCACTGTATAACTATTTATTATGCTCTCTAAAAATGTAGATTTACACTCATGGAAAAAAGCCTCATCATATTGATGATATTGTTTCACAAATCGTTTTCCCTCAATTGTTAATAATATTTATAAGTTTATGACAAATGGTTCATATACGAGTGCCTGCAGTATGAAAAACTTCATAGATATGCTGAAAACTTGATAATGCAACACTTCATAAATATGAACAAGCTGTTTCATAAAAGTTCAAATTGATGACTAGCTTCATCATATTTATGAAATGTTTCATAAATATGAAGAAGTTTCATAGCTTTCCATGATATATTTCATTAATAAAAAACTAGGAATTTGCTTCATCATATTTACAAAGCGTCTTATATTTATTAAATGAACAATCATTAGCGTACAAACATAATATAGGCTACAGCTAAAGACGAAAATTTAATTTTAATACATTATTTTTAAAACCCAATATTTTCTCAACTGTGAATAATAAATCAATTCAACTTTAAATTCAGAAAAAAAAAATTAAAAATGTTAAATTCTTTGTTACTTTTAGAGTTATTCTAATCAGGCTTTCAAGGTCATGAATTTTCTTAACCTAAATAAAAGACTTTTTTTATTTAATTTTTCGAATTCCTACGTTTCGTCGGTATTTTCCGATATCCTCAGGGATTAGTTTTTTATTAAATAATTAGTCTTCTCGTCAAATTTACATAATTTTTAAAAAATACACATCACATGTTTTATACGACATTTAGGGCCATTATTACAACTTGTCTTTAAAGTAATTGTTAGTAAAAGGTAACTTTAACTAAAGTGAGGAAAAAAGTGAGCTATAATGTTTTTCGTTATTACAACTTCCCAATAAAATAAAATTAATATTTTTGATAATGTGGCAGCAACAAACTAAAAACCGATTATTGGTTTATGAATTGGTTTATAAAAATACGTAGTGGCAACGTACTTTTATTTATTTGTTTACAAACAAACAATAATTTATGAAATTTCGGTTGTGATATTCGGTGTTTTCTTCTTTTTCTTTATAGAGCAGAAAATGTGGTAACTTTAAACACATAAACCTTACGTTTAAAGTTAAAGGCAACAATGTCTTTCCTTTAGCTTATGGGTCACTTTTAGCTTAAAGTATACTTATAATAACGAAAAACTAATAAAATGTCAGATAACATCCGAACTTTAGCTATTGGCAAGTTGTAATAATTGCCCTTAATGAACTACACAAAACAAATTTAATTAATTCAAAATAAATGCAAAAATAAATCTCGAAAAATTAAAATAGCACAGTTGAATTATTCTTTTAGCTAAGATCACAGTTGGAGTAGTAAGTTTTCTTTGATCTTCTTTTATTTTATTCATCTTAATTTAAACAAGCTTAAGATCATTTATTTATTAATTATTTATTTCCAATAATTCGTCTCCCCATTGGGTGACTTCTTTCAGGGAACAAATATTACAATTTGAAAAACTTGTTTCCAAATTGTATTATTTGTTCCCTGAAGAAGTCACGCAATGTGGAGACGAAATATTGGAAATAAATAATTAATAAATAAATGATCTTAAGCTCGTTTAAACCAAGAAGGATAATAATAAATTAAGTTAAGAATTTTTATTTGGAATTTAAAAGTTTGTATTGAATTTAAAAATTTGCATTTCCACTGAAATTTATAAAACTGTAATTCTTAATTCTTAATTTCTACGGATAATTTCTTAATCTCAAATGAAAATTCTGAATTGATAGGAAAATCAAAAAACATGTTTTTACAGTTTATTAAACTTTTTATGAAATGATGAAGATTTATGAAACATTTGACAAACATTTTTATGAAACTATCATAAATATGATGAACAATTGATGACAAACGATTTATGAAACAGTTTCATCAAAACTTTTTTCCCTGATTGCAGGACCAAACACATTCAGATTTTCAATATTAATTTATTGTTTTTTATAAAACAAATATTTTTGTTTATAAGATTGTGAGTGCGCTTATCATTATAACCTATACTGTAATAAATCATAATACATTTATGAAAACAAAAATATTAATAATGATTTTCTTTGATGAATTTTAAATTAATCACTACTAAAATCTAAACCACTTTTTGTGTGTGTTTTATATAATTTTGAAAATATGTAGCAGAGTTTATTATTACAAAAATAAGTTGGAAATATTTACATTTGTACACCCAGAAAACAGACTCGGTAGTAGTAACCGTAATTGTAGCCAATTGATTGCTTCCGTTCTAGCTTCGGTTGTTATTACATAATTTCTGTTGAGGCAATCGAAATTCCATTGTGGTGACAGAATTTATGTTGTTTTAATCTAATGATTGATGTTACAACCAAAATCGCAGCAATCGAATCATTCGATTGGCACCAAATACGGTTGCTACTATCGAGTCTGTTTTTTGGCTGTATTAACATATTGGTTAAAAAAAAAAAAAACTGGGTGGATTGAAAAGCTCACGAGTTTATTTTCAACCGATCAATTATCATCAAAAAGAACATAATATATTTAGAAGTAGCCAAATTGAAAAAACCACCAACCAAACCAGCCGAAAGCAGTTTGCAGGCTAATTCAAGTGGAGTAAATGAAAAACCACTATCCAAC
>JAEKOY010002625.1:0-10618 GCA_021234595.1 Delia radicum
TTTGCAAGGAAACTCTTACACTCTAATTACATTTATTGAAGGACATTCACTTTCAGAACTTTTTTATTTAAGACATATAAGGTGCATACTTCATCTTAAAATCTTTTGATTATATGCATTTGTTTTCCTTAAAAGCCCTAATTTTATTTGATACATACAAAAATAATCTAAATTAAAGTATTGATGTGTAAAAACCAATCGAATTTTGGGAAAATTTCTTAGGGTTCTTATTCTAGGAGTCGTAAACGAGAATTGCACAAGCAGCTAAGCTGAAAAACAATAATTTGAAATACCAGATTCTTTAATTTTTTGTGTCTCGAAAACACCCTAAACACTCGAAAGATTTTCTTTTATAATTTTTGACAAACTTAGTTTTTGACAAACTTAGTTTCATTTGACCGTTTTACTTATGTGATGTATAGTATAAACACATGTGCTGTAATGTAAACTGGCATTTCATAATTATTTCAATATGTATGTCCCCGCAAGCGTATTTTTGTTCCCTTAAATTTATCTAAAATTATTCGAAACTGTTTTTATGCGTTTGTATTCATTGTATCTCTTCTAACGATCCAAAAATATATTTTAGTAACCCTTATTTCTTTCATTATTATATAGGCAAAGAGACAAACAACAGGCGAATTTTACAACAGTTTTTTTAACATAAGGAACTTTAAAAATATATATATTTTTCACGACACGTTCTTCTTTTGGTAATCAGAATAAACTTTGAATACCAACTGTTATAAGCATGCACAATTTCAGATTCATTTTAGTAAACTTTAATTAAACGTTTTTTCTTTTGAAACATCCCAAATACATTAATCAATCAACAACATTATTTTTGTTATTTTTACAAAGAATATAGATATTAATATTGTTTGCACTTTCCCTGGTTTATGAAAAAACCGAGATGGAGGGTATCCAAAAATTCGTCACAGCCGAATTTAATCTTTTTTTATACCAAATTCGGCACATCGGACTTTAATGCTTCCACTTGTTTATTTTGAGTTTTTTCAAATTCCAAAAACCAAAACCGGGTTTTATAATTCCGGGAAAACCGAAAACCGGTTGTAGAAAAATGTCGAATAATCGATGCCGACATTGATATATTATTTTTATTTTTAGGTGGGGTCCATAGTAGTAAAAATACAAACGGAAGTTTAAAACTTAAATAACAAACATTCAAAAACTGCAATATAGATAAAAATCGTTCAGTTTGACATAGAATGACTCATATGGTAAAATGTACAAAACCGTACGATTTAAAAGTGAAATATTTCTATCTAGGGTCACGCAAATTTTTCTAGTTTAGCTTATTTAAAATGCATAATGTGCCCGTGTGAGTCAGTTTTTTTTTTAATGCTGAAAAAGTTTAAAAACTGAAATTGAGTTCAAAGTAAAGAAAAATTTAGCTTCAAATTTAATCGCACATGCACGGCTTAAAGAATTACGGGGTGAAATCTTATTTGAATGATACACACAGAAAACAGACTCGGTAGTAGCAATCGCATTTGTAGCCAATCGAATGGTTCGGTTGTAGCTACCGAATTTTTCGGTAGTTTTTCCCGAATTGTTGTTAAGGCAATCGAAATGATATTGTCGTGCCAGAATTTCTGTTGTTTCAATCAAATGATTGTTGTCATAACCGAAAAATTCGGTAGCAGCAACTAAAGCATTCGATTAGCAACTAATACGGTTGCTACTACCGAGTCTGTTTTCTATGTGTATATTAGCATAACTGTGATTATATGTAAATACTAAATCCATCGGATACTATTTTTTTCTCTATACGAATTTGTTCTCAAAAATAGATAAAAAGTAAACAAAAAATGCAGCACACAACACACATTGGCACATCTGCGGTTCAAAGGATTATGTCGTCAAATATGTCTCGAACTGTAAATATCATCATCACTCGACTCATAGAAAAAAGTTAGTTAAGCCGTTAGTGATCGAACTTTTGCAAGTTTTAAACTAACTTTTATTTTAAATTAAGATTAAATTCAAAAATTTTGCTATTTTGACTTGGTGAAATATTAAAATTTTAAAAATATTTTTTTGCTGAATTCACTTGTCTAAAAATATTATTTTGATAATCAAAATCAGCAGAAGTCGTTGTAATGCGATGTTTGCGTTTCAGTATTTGTGTATTTTTTTATATTGTGTTGGTATAAAATAATATAAAATTTAAAAACATTTTGCGAAATGAGATTATTATATACTAATAACTGTCAACTCAAATTTAATTCTTCAAAAATATAGGTCACCCAAATTTAGCAGACTGTGATTCTCAACTTCATTATGTTGGCATAAATTCAGGTACTATTTTAGGCCAAAGTGCACTTTAGTGGGCACATAGAAATTAAGAAAAAACACAAAATACGCGATCCCCTCTGGAATAAAAAAAAAAAGAAAAACCGGATTTTGTTGGTGCCGTGGCCCTCTGGGTCCAAAAAACCTGAAACGCCTCTTTACATACAAGTTTGGATACTCAAATGAAATTAAGTTTCCTCAAGATTTCAAAAATAAATAAAGTTTTCCCAAATACATTAAGCGTGGCACGAACTAGAGCCATTTTAGTAAATTTTAGACCCTTTAGGGGGGACGAAAAGCTGTAAACTTTTTTGTATGTAAAAACGTTGCTCAAGTGAAGGGAAATTACAAAAATAGTATGAGATAAAGTACAAGAGCTGCCTAGCTACTAGACTAAAGTAAAATTTAGATCCTTTAGGGTGGACCGAAATAAGAGTAAAATAAAGTAGTTTTAGATTAAAAAAAAAAATTATTAAAAATTTTTCCCTGTAGCTCTCTTTTTATTAAACAGCCGCTTCAACACTTGAATTTTCAAAACTAAACTTTTTAAAAGAGCTCACAAATGTTTACGTATTGAAACAAAAGCATATTTCTTAATAAAAAATAAATTAAAAAAATTTTACTCCAGCGCTATTAATTTTTTTTAAACAATACAACACACATATTTAACCACATCTTTTAAAAATTATAATTTGTCTCGAATTGTCCTAAATGCATTTTTTATAAATGTTACAGAAATACAAAGATGTGTTTCGCATATAAAAATGTTTTAGCTTGTTATATAAAAGCGGCAAATGGCTTAAAATATGTCTTGCTTTGTTTGCATTTTTTAAATCCAGCTAGAAAACCCCCAAATTTTGACAGTATACTTTTGTCCCACGTTTTAAATGAAAATGTTTACCTTTCAACAATTTTTGCCATTACAACTCCACAAAATAATAGTGCTTTCTTAAAACGGTACCGTCTCTGCTGAACGGTAGTCAAATGAAGTTAGCAGAAAAAATTAGTAATCGCTACTAAATTTTATTTAAATTTCAGTAAACTGCAATTTAAAATGAATTTGCTAAAATCAACAAAAAAATTTATAAATTATTTTAATTTTACCTCAGTAATACAAAATTTTTGTTATTTACAATATTGTTTTTTGTGAATAGCAAAATTTTTGCTAAATTTTGCAACTTATTGTCAAAAATTAGTAAAATATTTTGCTAAAAGAAGCAACAAAAATTAGTACAAAATTCTGTAATTTGTAAAATGGAAATAGCAAAAATATGTTATTAAAATAAAAAATTTTACTAAAAATTAGTACAAAAATAGTAAAGTGCGATTGAAAACTTTTTCTACTTATAATCTACCTTCAGATTTCATTTAAGACAGTTCCGATTAGCGTGCGTAAAAATCCAATCAAAATAAAGAAAATTCAAATTGAAATTCAGAAAGCTTAATAAATTTTGGGAATATACGAATTGATATTCCGAAAACCAAATTGTTATTAAGAAACAACAAATTGATGTTGAGAAATGAAACTTAATATTGAGATGTACAAATTAATTTTGAGAAATATTTATTAATATTGAGAACTTATAATATGAAAATAAAAATTAAGATTGAGAAAAAAGAAAGTCCAATTTAGGGCGAGTAACTTTTATAAAAATAACTAGAGTATATCTTCAACCACAGATATTTTCATATAAATTTGACATTTATAATTGAGCTTAAACTCAGGTTTATTTGAGATAAGTTAACAGGTATTCGAATGAAAAATTAAAATTAAGAAAATACAAACTGCTAATTAAGATAACTAATTAATAATAAGGAAATATAAATTCATATTTGGAATAAAAAATTTAAATTGACATCACAAATTGATATTAAGAAAATCAAAATTGATATTTCGAAATAAAAATTAAAAATAAGAAGTAAAAAATTTATATTGAGAAAAAATTGTTTTGTCCCATGGACAAAAAGCAACAAATGAAATATGTGCCTTCGTTTTTAACAGAATTGATTTTTTGGATGAGAACTAAAAAATTACCGATTTTTTACCTATTGCTTACCTATTTTTTCTTGGAAGTGCCGAAAGTCATATTTTTGTAGACAAAAATGGAAGCTTTTACAGACAAAATTAAGCTTTTACAGAAAATAATTTTTTTTAATAAATTTGGAAACATACCTTATTTTCGTATAAAATTATTAAAATTACCAAAGTTTGATAAATATTAAAAAAAATATGTTAACCGATTTCCATGTATGTATTTTTTTGTAAAGAAAGTTTAGTACCGATTTTTCACTACAAATTTAAAATAATTTTTTTTCGGAAGGCCCTTTTCAATGTCTCACTTTAATCATATGTTTTTTTAATCTCTGCTTTAGTGACTAACGAAAATGTCTAAATATTTCTTAGTTTTAATCAGAATGCTTTAATTTTTTCATTAAACTGTTTAGAATGTCTATAATGTCAGAAAAGAAACTTGGGCAGAAAGGTGATATGGTTGTTATTAATAGGTCTTGAAATACGCCTTATTTTCGGATATAATTTTAAAATTACCAAATTTTGATCCAATATTAAGACAAATATGTTAACCGATGTTCACATTTTTATTTGAAAGAATTTATTTATTGTAATCCAATAAAAAGATAAGTTCCGATTTAGAAATTTTTAAATATTTTTTTTTTTTCGGAAGGCTATTTTTCAATATCTTATTTCTGTATTTTCCCTGCTGGAAATTTGTCATTGCTATGGCCACGTGACTAGAATTTTGTGTGTATGAACCTGTCCTAGTTTCGGTTCTGTTATATGGAAGTGACCGGTACTTTTAACATGGGCTTGTGATGGGAGGTGACAATTGCTACCTTTGGAGCACTGTGTGACGTGGCGAATAACTTGACCAATGTAACCTATCACCGTACCGACTGAAATGAATATGCTACGGGACAAGTTAGAAGAAGGTAGTGTCAAAGTATGACCATTTTAGGATTTATATGATATGCAACAGAACCAGTGGGAAAAAATTATCACGTGGCTGGTGTAGGTGCACGTGTATTAGAACTGGAGAAAAATTGTTGAAGGAAAACTGATCCTATAATAAGCGCAATGTGTTCTGTTATAGAGGTAGTTTGAGTGGAATAGTTTTGTAAAGTACCACTGCACTGGTCTAAGGCAGTGATCGGCACTCATAGCACTCAGGAACCGAACACAATCGGCTATTTACACGCACACAACACGAATATCACAAAACTCACAGCTAAGAGCACAAGAAATACTATTATTTCTTTTAGTCGTATGTTCGCTATCAACCAAGTAGGTCTATGCCGCTTTGTTGAAGAAATAAAGTACACTCTTAAAATTTTAGAGAATTGAAATTATTGAATTTTTTTATTTATTCATTCATTTATTTTGTTAACAAAAATAATGTTTATTAATAATCATAATCCTAACAAGGCAATATAGCAACCAAATAAAACTATGGTGATATCTAATGGAATACTTTTTAAGAACAAATAATTTAAGTACACAAAATGAAATATGTTTTTTATGATTAATATTTGTAATTTTTATTTTGAACTAATTTTACTTTTTTTAATAGAGAAAAAAAAAGAACATGAATTATTTTAATTCAATGAATACAAATATCGACTTATCGATAATTTATTTCATTACTTATTAATTTTTTCTAATTATTTATTTATTAATTTATTCAATATATTTTGTATAGGAAGAGTAATTCATTCATTCATTTATTTATTCAATTATTCAATCATTCATTCATTCATTCATTTATTCATTCATTCATTCAATCAGTCTAAATATTAATAAACAATTTTTCTAAATCGGATGAGAAGTTTCGGAGATTACCTCCTACAAACAATAATAGTATTACCTCTTTCTAATATTAGTATAGATTAGTAAAGAAAAAAACTTATTTCTTAAAGTGTACAACACCAATACATTCATATTCTCTCTTTCTGCCGACCACTGGTCTAAGGGGTACATGTCGTCGGGCATGCGAAAAGTAATTAGCAAGTAACCAGTCACTTTTTATTCAGCGTGTGTCATAATATGTAGGGGTTGCTAAATACCCCGTTCGGAAACAGTCACTGTACTTATTCAAAACAGCGTATCATACCACCTGTTCAAAAACCCTTCAAAAATTCACAACAGAAATTAATTTTAAAATTAGTTTATTTTGTCTATACCCAACACAAAACTACACTGAAAAATTTATCAACCTAAAATATCTAATTAAAGATTTGATTTGAATTTAATTTCTTTCTTACCAAATATTTAATTGAATCAAAAAATATTTTTTTTTTTTTTTCAATTTATAACGAGCTTTCAACCTCCGTATATTTACAAAAATAAAGCAAATCAAACATATTAGCTAGGTTGATACTAGTATTTCGATCTGGCTAAAGATCTCATCAGAACCCGAAGTTTTAGAAAAGCTAGAGCCTATATAATAGGCAGAACTATAACAAAAAACATATTAATAATCAATTTTGCTCCATTCTTGTCTTCTTAGTAATCAACCACGTGGTTAGGTCTTTTAATAACAAGCATCATGACGTTACTAAACTTTGAAGACCAAAAATGTTCTATTTATATAAAAAAATTTTAGTGTGTACTCTGGCTCAAGTAATATTTTTTACAGTTATATTAGTTTTTTGTTTTTATATACATCGAGATTATTTTTATGTTATTTTCAATTTATATTTTTATTGACTTTTAAATATATAAATACATATTTTATTTTAGACGCAACTATCATATTTTTTTTTTCATACACTGTATGCAAAACTAGAAAATTTTCTGTATAAAAAACCAAATACATTTGAAGTTAACAAACATAACAAGCACACATACAAACAGACTCAGCATTGCAAAAAACACACATACCAACGTATAGATCACACACTTTTTTGTGAGTAACATATTTTTTTTTGTAGAAGTTATTTATAACCTTTTCTTCCCACTAAATTTTAATAAAAGGTTTAATTGATAGTATCATTGCCGTGATAGGTGCAAAATCAATAAAAATATTAATTGATTCAAAACATTTTTTAATTGAAACCCGTTTTTAGTTTTTTCTGTGTATGACATTAAATTCACTATACCAATTGAAATTTGGAAAATTACATCAAATAGACAAGAAATCAGGATGTTCAAAATATAGATTTTTTGCACGTTTTTTCTTTATTTGCTAACATTGGTATTATCAAACAATTTATACAAATTTTTATGTTCCTGCACTTCTAAAAAACACTTTATGAACATTTTAATTTTCTATTCTGCACTATAATTCTAGTTCACAATAATATATTTAAAAAAAGAAGGAGCTGCAACAATTCAGCAAAAATTTAATGTATAACTTATAAAGAAGACTAACTTATAAAGAAGACTAACAGTTTAAATTTTGTACCCAAAGAAATTCTTAAAAATCGCCAATTACTCGCCAATTACTTATACATAACAAATACGTTGCCAAAAATCTGTAAAATATCTTAAAAAGATATTTCGAAACCAATATGCAGAAATTTTGCAATTTTAATTTATATTCTTCTAAAGTGTTTCCAGTTTTTGAAAAAGTTGTGCAAAATATATATTTGCTGGTGGTATATTTCTGGTTTTTGGTAGCGATATTTTATGTGTAAAATCGCCATTCAATCGAAAAATCGCCATTCAATCGAAAAATCGCCAGTCTGCATTTCAAAAATTAACTTGCCAAACGAGTATTAAGATCGCGACGTTTGGCGAGAAATCGCAACATATGACAAACTTGGTCACTGTCTAAACAGTTCCGTATTGTCATACTTATTCAGCACTTAACTGTTTTATACTAATGCTTTACTAATGTTTTACTAATTAATTTTGCTAAAAAAAAAATTGTGTTGATAAGCACATTAATAGTGTGGACAGCAACCAGATTGAAAGATATACGCAGAATGAAGCTGATGTCGCGGCATGTCACGAGGTAGTAGATAAGAGCAAAATGATACTAAAAAGTACAACTCTAATAAGACATATATAAAAATCAACCATGGAAGACTTTTGTATCTGTTTTTCATACATAAAACAACTTAAATTTTGCGTTGTCACCGGCTTGTGAAAATAATTGTCTATTAATAAAATAAAAGACAAAAGAAAATATTTAAATTTAATATGTATTTCTATAATAAATGTTAATAGATTAATAATCTAGTGTGGTCAAATTGCAAACAAACATACACTCAAAAAAAAAGTTTGTAAAGTCAGCAAAAAATTTTGCTGAGTCAGCAAAATTTTAGTCAGGAGGATGCTAGCAAAAAAATTGCTAATGTCAGCAAAATCTTTTGCTGAAAATCAGCGAGCTGATTTTTAGCAACAAATAAGTAGATTCAGCAAAAGTTTTGCTAACACTTAGTAGATTAGAAATAAAAAAGCGTTGGTAAAAATTAATAAATTTTTTGCTGAATTTTAGTAGACTGAAAAAAAACGCAAAAAAATTGTAATTTAGTTAATATGTTTGCTGAAAATCATAAAACATATTTTTGTGATTCTTTTAAAAATAATTTACAATAATTACGAAACATAAAAATTTTCATTTTCCCACATTGATGTCATGAAGTAATTTAATATCTGAAAATATATAGAAATAAATATATATAACAAAAATTTTCTTTCAACAACTACATCAATGGTTGTCTAAATGATGCTATCTTTTAAGGACGCAACTGAAGAAGATAATTATAGAAACGAAACGAAAAAATAAACAAAAACAAACGAAACGAAAAAACAACCCTTTTTTTTGCAATAAGAAAAAGGAACTATACTAATTTAGTGTGTCTTTGTCTTTCGGTTTGCTCTGTCTACATGTCTGTATATGTTTGTTTGCATTTGACCACACTAGATTATTAATATATTAACATTTATAATAGAAATACATATTAAATTTAAATATTTTCTTGTGTCTTTTATTTTATTATTAGACAATTATTTTCACAAGCCGGTGACAACGTAAAATTTAAGTTGTTTTAATCCTCAATTTTGTTTTATGTATGAAAAACAGATACAAAAGTCTTCCATGGTTGATTTTTTTATATGTCTTATTAGAGTTGTACTTTTTAGTATCATTTTCCTCTTCTCTACTACATCTTGACATGCCGCGACATCTGCTTATCAGCACAATTTTTTTTAGCAAAATTAATTAGTAAAACATTAGTATATTAGTAAAGCATTAGTATAAAACAGTTAAGTGCTGAATAAGTATAACAAAAATTTTAGCTGAAAACCCGATTTTAGCAAAAAAAATTGCTAAAAAATAGTATACCTGATTTACAAGACGTTTTACTAACTTTTCTACTAACTTATTTTTTTGAGTGTATGTATACAGACATATAGACAGAGTAAAGCGAAAGACAAAGACACACATCTTAGGTAGATTTGTAAGGTTTTTTTCGTTTCATTTGTGTTTGTTTATTTTTTCGTTTCGTTTCTATAATTATCTTCGGCAGTTGCGTCCTTTAAAAAGAAAGCATCATTTAGACTACCATTGATGTAAGTAGTTAAAAGAAAATTTTTGTTATGTTTCATATATTTATTTCTATATATTTTCAGATATGAAATTAATTCATGTCGTCAATGTGGGAAAATGAAAATTTTTATATTTCGTAATTTTTGTCAATTATTTTTAAAAGAATCACAAAAATATGTTTTATGATTTCAGCAAATATATTAACTAAATTACAATTTTTTTACAATTTTGCGTTTTTTCCAGTCTACTAAAATTCAGCAAAAAATTTATTAATTTTTAGCAAGGCTTTTTTAATTCTAATCTACTAAGTGTTAGCAAAACTTTTGCTGAATCAACTAATTTTGTTGCTAAAAATCAGCTCGCTGATTTTCATCAAAAGATTTTCCTGCCGTTAGCAATTTTTTTGCTAGCACCCTCCTGACTAAAATTTTGCTGACTCAGCAAAATTTTTTGCTGACTTTACCAACTTTTTTTTTTGAGTTGCTTCGGTTCACTTTGATGTTATATTACTTTTTCTCCAGTAACGTGATATATCTGGTACCAACCAGTGAATGTTTTGTCACCATTACTATAGTCACGTGATTGGACATTTCACCCAAATTAACACTTTTTGGTACATCACAGTTCTGGTGAAAGTTGCGTTTAAAAGTTAAGAATGAAATAGAAAAATTAACGATTTTGGAGATAGCTTTTTAGCAGTCTTACGAGTATATACTTTGTTAAAAAATGGATTTTTTCAAGTTTTTAGACCCTCCATCCCATAGTGCAGGAGGGTATATTCACTTTGTCAA
>JAEKOY010002626.1:0-10600 GCA_021234595.1 Delia radicum
GAAAACATTTGTCATCGTCTTGTTCAGTCAACAAATCCAATCCCCCAACGTGTGTAAACTGCAAAGGTAATCATCCTGCAAATTACAGAGGATGTGAGGTAGCAAAAAGAGTGATAGTTAAGAAAGCAAGCATTAAAAAGTAAACAATCACAAGGAAACGTGCAGCATTATCGACGTCAAGATGCTGAGCCTAGATATGTGAACACGTCGCAACGAGAAATGTTATCTTATGCCCAAGTAACTCAGCAAAAGAGTAAAGTAAACAATAACTATGATGAACAGCAAAACCAAGATGTGTCAAAAATTCTTCTTAAAATAGAGAACGACTAGAAGAACAAAATCGCATCAACGAAATTATCTTCAATAGCCTTAAAAGCATTGAAGAGAGGTTTTTACGTAATTAAATATGGCTAACCCTTTTAATTTCTTAATTTGGAATGCTAATGGCATTCAAAATCACATCCTTGAACTGGATGTCTTCTTGCGAGAAAATAAAATTCAAATCTGTCTCATCTCAGAAAGTCACAATACAAAACAATCTTATAACCAAATTAAAGGTTATAAATGCTACAACGCAATCCATCCTGGAAACAAAGCAAAAGGTGGTTCATCAATTTTTGTAAAGGAAAATGTTAAGCACTATGAATTTGGCAAAATAGAAACGGAACAAATGCAAGTAGTTATAATAACAATAGAAATTAAAAGTAAAAAATACAATGTGGCAGCTATATACTGCCCACCAAAATTTAACTTGAAATCAGATGATTATGTAAATTTATTTGAGAAATTGGGTCCTTGTTTTATATTGTTTGGTGATTTTAATGCTAAAAACAGATATTGGGGATCAAGTATAACTTTAACTAAAGGAAGAGAACTATTCAATGCAGGAAAATCAATGAATTGTGAGTTTCTCTCGGGCGGCAGACCAACCTATTGGCCCACTTACGTCAAAAAATACCAGATCTAATCGATTTTTATATAACACGCGGTATTGCTAAAAACTATGTTTTAGTAGAAAACACTGAAGGGCTATCATCTGATCACTCTCCAGTAATTTTAAGGCTGAGCGAATCTGTGAATGAGTTTCAGCAACCTCCACTGTTAACAAATTATAAAACTAATTGTCAAAGCTTTCGCGATAACGTTAACGAACATCTTTCTCTGAATGTCTCTCTAAAATACCCTACGAAATTGAATGTCAGCTAGATATTCTTATAGAGACTATACAGTCATCGGCATGGAAAAGTTCCCCACCTATCCAAAAAAGAGATGACCCAAAGTATTCTCAAGAAATTAAAATTTTAATAGCAACAAAATGCAAAGCTAGAAAAACATGGCAAAAGCATAGAAGCGCAGAAAACAAAAACATCTTAAACAATCTTTGCAATAAACTTAAACAAATGCTAAACAACAACAAAAATAATTCTCTGGAATTTCGGCTAAAAAACCTCACTGCAACAAAAGATACTGACTATTCGCTGTGGAAAGTAACGAAAGATCTACAAACTGCAATTAAAAATATTCCTCCAGTTAAAAGAGATGATGGCTCATGGTCAAAAAGCCCCGAAGATAAAGCTAACTTATTTGCCGAACACCTGGAAAATACTTTTAAACCACTTCCAAGGCTAACAGAAAATGAAAATATAACACTTACTCATAGAAATGATTCTAAAACTATTCCAGCAGTCACCCTTAAGGAACTAGAGCGACTTATTTCAAAAGATTTAAAACCCAATAAAGCACCGGGATATGATCTAATAACGGGAAAGGTTTTAAAAGAACTTCCGGAAAAAGGCTCGCGCTTATTATTATACATAATAAATTCATCAATTCGATTAAAGTATGTACCGACTCAATGGAAAGTGGCAGAGGTACTAATGATACCGAAACCAGGCAAAGATCTGCATAATAAATCATCATATAGGCCAATTTCCCTGCTGCCAACAATAGGAAAAGTCTTTGAAATCTACTTCTAAGTAGGTTACAACCAATACTTAATGAAATGTCGCTTGTCCCTACTCATCAGTTTGGTTTCCGAATTAATCATTCGACAATTCAACAGGTGCATAGAGTAACGCATACGATAGAAACAGCATTTAATTCCAAACAAATCTGTGCCGGTTTGTTTATAGATGTAGCTCAGGCTTTTGATAAAGTGTGGCATGAAGGGTTAATCTACAAACTTCAAAGAGACTTACCAAATGAATATAGTGCAATACTTAAATCATATATCACAGATAGATATTTTAGAGTAAAACATGAAGGTGAATATTCAAAACTGAGGAAGATAAATTCTGGCGTACCTCAGGGTAGCGTGTTAGGACCAGTTCTCTATATATTATATACTAGAGATCTCCCAATGAATGCCGAATCAAAAATGGCTACTTTTGCAGATGATACTGCAATATTAGTAACTGACCCTAATATTACTGGCGTTACACGAAAATTACAAAAAGCTACAAATGAAGTTCTGGAATGGACAACGAAATGGAGAATAAAATTAAATGAATCAAAATCAACATACACCTTTTTTACAAACAAGAGAATACCCATACTTCCCATATATATGAACAATAATATTGTACCTTACGCAAACACTGCAAAATATCTAGGTTTTACTCTCGATGCAAAACTTAAATGGAAAGAGCACGTGAAGAAAAAAGCTACTGAACTAGATATAAAATTTAGAAAAATGCATTGGCTACTTGGTCCAAAGTCAGGAATGACAATAGAAAACAAACTGTTACTATATCAGCAAATACTTAAACCAATGTGGACGTACGGGATCCAACTCTGGGGCTGTGCAACGAAAACTACAATAAAAATAATACAAACTTTTCAAAACAAGGTATTAAGATGTATTACAAACTGTCCCTGGTACATACGAAACGATGACCTCCACAGAGACCTGCGTATATCAACTATTGTTGAAGAGATTTCAAAACAAGCTTCTAAGCATGATGCAAAACTACACCAACATTGCAATGAAGAACTAAGGCATATCGTACAAAATCCCATTGTACACAGAAGGCTGAGAAGGACGTTACCCCCACGATTTACTACTGATTAACAATCAGAACGATGACCATCCTTAGAAATAACCAATGGGTTATATCCTAACCAAAAGAGAAAAAAAAAATGAGATTATTATATGAAATTCAAATTACTAGATGAGTATCTTAAGCTCAGTTGTATTTAATAAAGAATATTGAAAAAAAAAAAAAAAAAAAAAAAAAAAATATTCCCTAGTTGGTAAGTATTTAAATAATTTGTTTACAATTTTAACTTTTAATGTCCTTCTGAAAGGACATGTAATGTGGTAACCGTAACCTGAGTACGAAGTTTAACTACATGTGGTTTCCTGTTTAACGTGCATATCGATTTTAACATAAGTGGAAAAAATGTTGAAATTTGTCGTAGGATACTATGTGAATATGAAATATTTAATATTAAATATTAAAAATTCCATTTACTTTTTGTACCTCTCTTATTACCAACTTGAAAATTTTATATGTTTTAAGTGATAATTTGAGTTAATTGCAAAATAGTTTTCATAAATGTTAATTGTGGTGTTTTTGAGATATTCTCAACAGGTTTGCATTATCCAAATTGTCTGATATTTGCAATACATAATCTTTGGACCTAGTTGTACTAGTACTTGCCTAATATAAATGAAAGTCGAAAATCTTTTAAAAATTGCAATACTATAAAAATGGAATACTATTAAAATTTTGAACCAAATTTAAGTAGCAATATCTTGAAAACCATTAAAGCGATTTAAAAAAAAAATGTTAAGCGTCTCATAAATATTTAAAAATTATTTGTCAAACAACATATTTTTGTTATGAGAATTTTAAAAAATTCTCTAAATTAGGAAACTGTGGTCCCAGGTCACCAAGGGTTACGCTTTCCGATTTTCCTTTTAAATTCGTACGACATAGTTTTTTTTTTATATAGTGGTACAATAATCCGTACAATATTTAATGAAAATTGAAATTTTAAATAATATTTCCTTATACAAAGTAGTAAAATACTAAAATTTTAGTCCGATGTGTAATTTTTGCGTTCATTTTTTTTACCTGTTATTACGTACAATATATACATATTTTATTCCGACAGATAAGAACCTATATATTGTTTTAACACGAATCATAAAAAGTCTTAAGTGTTAAGAAAGCTTGAACAATTTTGTGAAAATAAACTAATAAAACAATAAAAAAATAAAATAGGTTTTTTCCTTGAGTTGAGCTTTTAATATCTTAAAGCCTGTAAATTATATTTAAACATTTTTTTTCAAAAATTATACTTCTAAAAATATATAATGCAAAAAAATTAACTGTTATCTGGGACTGAGAACTGGGAAATTAAATGGGATCAAAAAATTTTATTTCCAAAAATTTGTAGTTTTTTACAAAATCTTCTGTCCTAACTTTAATTATAAGCCGTTTGTGAAGATAAATATTAGGAACACTTTGTTTCATAACCAGAAAAAAGTTTCAGAGCAATTTTTTATATATATTTTTTTTTGTTTGAGTTACAACTTCTCCTCATACTGTGTAATTTTTTTGTCATAAGTTTGTAATTTTCGAAAATGCCTGTCGTAGAGTGCAAGTCCAAAAACTAGTAAAATTTAATTTTTTTAAAGCATAATCCATTAGGGTGGTCTTTCGTTGAATGGGCGAAAAATAAAACTGAGATTTTGACTGTACCCCCCCCCCCCCCCCCCCCCCCCTTAAAATATTTGTTAGGGTGTCAAAATACGCCACGCAAAAAATTAGAGTTCTAGCATAACGGGAAGATGTCCCGCATCGCCCTTGAAAATCGGGCCCCTTGGAAAAATGGGCATAATTTAAAAAAAAATTACAAATTTTTTTTCTTCAAAATTAAAAAAAATATAAAATAATTTTTGTGTTGGGTTTAATCATAACTACTCACATAAAAAATATTACTTTCCCAGAAAATCGCTAACTTACCCTAACTTTGTGTCAAAAAAATTAATAAATATTTTGGGGTGTACCTCAAAGTGACTTTTTTGAATTTTTGAAAATTTTATTCAACAAAAATCAAAAACCTAGTGCTTGCTGTCAAGTATTTAAGTATTTTATTAAACACATCTCAAGTATTAAATAAGCCAAGTACTGTGTATATCCGTTGGCAATTTTTTTTTTTTTTAAATGAACTACAAGATTAGTTAAAAATGTTATTTGTTCTACAAATGACTTACATTTACATTAAAATAAAGAAACTGTATTAGAACCCAAACAACTACATATTTGTAAAGCAGAAGTTCACTGAGTGTATTTGTAATTTTACGTGCACATATGGTTCTTAATACCACTACACCTACATCAAATAATGACACGCTCTCAATAATTTAATGAGTCGGGTTACTATATATAACCCCATCTTTCAGAAAATATTAAAATATTGGTTTTTAACAAAGTTCCTAGAAAATTTCTAAGGAAGATAAAAATACTTTTTTTAGCCCTAAATTACAACTGTTCATAACTTTTTAAACTTTGAATTTTAAGGATTTTTCAAAACAAAACTAATAAAGAAAATTAAAAAAAAATTGCTATCTCTTTTGTAGTGAAGTATTAGTAACACGGAGAATTTTTTGTTTTTAAATCCATTAAGTTTTGTGGTTGATAATGTGGTTGATTGTGAGGTTTTTAACTTTCTCGATTAATCGAGTAGGATTTTAAAATTACTCGAGTAACTTCAATAATATCATTTCATTAAATTTCCATTAAAAATACATAATAACACACAAAATAAATACAAAATCAGAAGTTCCGAAATTTATTTTATCAAAATTACAAATATACGCTAGGCAATTAATTTAAAGTTAACAGGATCTTTACAACTTATACAATTTGTTTTTTTTATGAAGCAGTAGCGTTTGAATATAAAGACTAGTTACATTACTTTTTTCCCGACTTTATAAAAAAAAAATTGTCGTTTCAAATGCTTTAAAGTTTGGAAGACAGATTTCTTTGCAAAATATATGATTTTTAGTTTCCAGTGCAAAAAGATCTAATCTGGCCAGATCTGTTTTACCAGATCTAAACAGATCTCATAGCATATATGATCAGATCTAAATTGATCCAAAAATTTGGATATATTTGATATCTAATTAGATCTTCTCGAATCTGGGCAGATCTGATATTTTTAGATTTGGAGAATTCAATAATTTTTAAAATGTTCTAGTTAAACGATTAAAAATAACTTATTTTGATTTTAATATCCGGTTAAAAATCAACATATATGCATCCATATATGAACATGTATGATTCGAGGTCATACATGTCCATATACGATTATATAAGATTTATATATGTTCATAAGAGTTCACATGTGATCACATATATAAATATTACCCCAATTTTCGTTAATGTACACATATGACCATGTGAGGATACGTATGGACAGGTATGATTATATATGTAAATTTTCAATTTTCGTTAATTCTTCATATGAACATATAAGAAATAAACACATATGAATCATGTATGGATGTATATGGACATGTATGAAGTATGTGTGTTCTTGTATGAATCCATATATGTCAATTTTTAACAGGGATATTTACTTAAAAGCTTGGGCCATTTAAAAGAATAACAAAGACAAGGTGGAACAGACCCACTTTTTTAAATGTTGTACTTTTTTGGGAATTCGGCTATATCTGCCTTGTTTATCTCAAAATTTTGGGTAGTCATTAGTTAAAGTACTTACAAATCCGACTAATCCGCCGAGCAACTGCCGTCTTGGTCGGTTTCCTGTGATCAGATACGAACATAGATTTACTCGGAATATCAATTTATTTTCTTGCATTTGAATATGTGCAAAATAGTGGATTATGAATCTACAAAAAACAAAAACTATCATTGTTAAATAAACTTTCTTAACAATATATGTATTTATTTTTTAACATCTTTCTATTTGACAAAAAACGGCATATTCCAAGAACTATTTATAAGCGGTACATACAAACTTTAATAAGTTTCATTAATTTTTGAAAATAACAAAAACAATAAAATTTTAAAAAGAAAATTTTAAGTTATATGCCACAAAAAAATGTATGTACATTTTTATTTTTGTGCCTTTAAAAGGGCTTAGATCTGGTACCACATCTGGGCAAAGGGACTGCGAAATCTTTTTAGATATGAACAGATCTGGTACAAAATATAATCCAATATTAACAGATCTGCTCATATCTGATCACGAAAATCATCCAATATCCCAGATCCCTTCAGATATGAATAGATCTGGTACTAGATCTGATCAGATCTGGGCATACTTTGTATCACATGTGATCAGGCCTGGTACCATATTTATTTATATTCACTCATATACATTCCTATTCTATCATGCCTAGTTAAATCTGATCATATCTAATCTTTTTTACACAGGTTATACACTCAGGGAACTTCGGCTTTAAAAATATATAGTTGTTTGGTTTATAAACCACATCAAATGACTGTTTTATGGTTTTACATTCATTTTTTACAGTTGTTTTTTGTTATTTAAAAAATAAAAAAATAAATGTTTGTTTATTTTTTACTGCATTTTTACTACAATTGGTAGTCATTTTTTGAACATTAAAAAACAAATGACAATGTTAGTTAAATTAACTAAAATGTAAGTCGTCCTTTCTTTAAGTGAAATTTCATTTGTTTTTAACAGCAGTTGCAGTGGTCTTTACCTACATAGTATAGGATTGAATTTAATATAGATCCCAATGAAAGAAAAAATTATCCGAACTTGCACCAAGAGATGATGAGTAATTAAGTTCAATTCGAATCTTGCAAAAATGTTAACAAAACTGAATAATGTTGCGATTGTTACGTTTATGTTTTTGTTTTTGTTGAATATATGGATATTTTAAAATTTAGCATAATTTCTAAAAATCTGACCTTTTAGTCAAAATTTTTTTTAAGTTTCATAAACTAGTTGAGTATAGTTCAAGGACATTTTAATAATATAATTGCTAAAAATGGGATATTTTAGGCATTGGTCTCTGTGCGGAACGTTTTCCCCCTAAATAATGAAAGAAAAAATAAATTATTAGTGTATCACTACCCAGAGAAAAAAGAGTGGAAAAAGATGTAGTAAAATCATCACATATACGGATTCAGATGTAATGCAAATTGAGGTGAAACATGCATGATTTTAACATGGGGTTGTCATAGGATGGAGGTAATGCAAATTCCTCAAACTTCACTTTATTAAAAGTACTATGTGTAAGGTTGTGAAAGATTGTATTTTTGGGTGTCCTTTTTCATAGAACTTAATTTGTTATTTTTAATTCGTCTGATATTTTGTAATCATTGTTTTTCAAATTTAAAGGTCAGAAAACACTAATTCAAAGCGACATCTAGATTAAAAAATAGTTGTTAAAAGATACAAACTCCCGGTTCCATTCGAGTATGTCAAATACCGAATTGTAACCGAACATTCGTGACATTTCTACTAGTTAGCCTTGTATATGCCCTGCGGGAAATGACCAGTCAGTGGTATGGTCATGTGACTAGAACTTTGTGTGTATATACCTGTCCTAGTTTCTGGTTCTGTTATATGAGAGTGACCGGTACTTTTAACATGGGCTTGTCATAGGATGGTGACAATTGCTACCGTTGGATCACTTTGTGGAGTGTCAAATAACTTGACGAAGGTTACCTATCATCGTACCGACTGAAATGAATAAGCTACGGGACAAGTTAGAAGTAGGCAATGCTAATGTAGATCATTTTAGGATTTACGTGACATGCAACAGGACCAGTGGGAAAATATTTATCACGTGACTGGTGGTAGCTGTTACAGCGTTAGTTTTAAATGGAATAGCTTTGTGAAGTACCACTGAACTTATCTAGGGAGTCAATGTCGCTGGGTATGCGAAAAGTAATTACAAATAACCTGTTCATTTTTCATTCACCGTGTGTTATATTATATATGAGTTGCTAAATTGCTCGTCCGGAACCAGTCACTGTACTTCACCAAACCAGTGTGTCCTATCACCTGTTCACAAAACCTTCAAAAAGGCACAACAAAAATCAATTTTAAAATAAGTTTATTTCAACCGTTATGTCCGTCATGTAGCAGTCAAGGCACTGAATCCTTTGGTACTAATTGCCACGTTTTCATCCACTGCTAACGGGATTGGACCAGTTCAATATTCAATGTTTTGTCACCATGACTACAGTCACGTGATTGGTAATTTCGCACAAATTAACATTTTTTGGTACACCACAATTTCGGTTTCACCAGTTTCGTGACGTGCCCCAAAGATAACAGCCATATTGCTTTATATTTTATAGAAAAAAAATCTTTAAGTGTTTTTTATAAAATATAAACTGAAATAGAAGATATTAATCGGCCAAAATTGTTCGAGTTATTAGCTACTCGAAATTGGCCATTTTTATTTACTCGAACAATTGTCTGATTAAAATCATCGATTAATCGAGTAACGGTTAACCGATTGAATACCCTACTAGATAAACCAAAAAAATCATGGCAAAAAAACAAAACTTTAAAACACCAAAAAATAAAAAGTTTTTCATATAGAGCAAATTACCAATATAAAATACTTTGTTCAATTGACACATAAATTAACCACTGACGAGTCCCAGGAGGGGGACGAAACTGCGGCAGTCTGGTGTATCCCTTGTGTCCGTAAAATTTTTTAATAAAAATGTTTTCTTCTTCTTCTTCCTGTAAAGAGACTAACTAAAGTAATATTCTACAGTAATTAACTAAAAATTACGATTGTCATTATCTGACGGTTGCAAAACACTTTCTAACATGTAATTTTTATATTTAAATTTAAATAACTTTTAAAGTAGAGGAGATAACCTATATTTGTATACACGAGGTAGTCAACTTTAATACAACCTGTATTAAAAGAGGGTAACGCAATCACAACATTACTAAAGACTCTTTTACAATTTCCAATTTGATTCGTACCGATGGGATCAGTAGTTTAGAAGTCCTATATTTACAACCATTATTTTTTTCAAATAACCCACTGTGCAGCGTCAGACAGTATTATGATATGAAACTTGTTTTACCTACCGCTAAACAAATAACACTGTTACTTACAGGAAATCATTAATTTGTATATCCTTGAAATTGTGTCCACATTTAAAAAGGGATATTCCTTCTTAACCAAATCAAAAGTAAATGTGTTACAATCAAAAATTCTACAAATAATCACAATTTTACATGTCAAATTGTGCATGTGGTTAATAATAAATCAAAAACGTTTCTTTTTTTTATTTGAGTTATTTTTTTGTGACAAAAGTATTTGATTATTATTTATATTTTTTATTCATATATTTTTTATTTTTGTCCTTACTAAGGAAGGTATTTGATTTAGTGAGGGTGTTGGAAAAGGTACACTCCAAAAAACAAAACAAAAATCAATAAAACAGAAATTAAACAGTGGGTTTTTTTTAGTTGAAAAAATTAATAATTAAAAAATAGTGTCCGTTTTAAATCCTACTCGCTTAATTTTAAGTGATATTATGCAAAAGTATTATTTTAGGAGTTAGTTAATTTGTGAAAAAAATATACAAATTTATTGAAAACTTAGAAATCAATT
>JAEKOY010000261.1:0-29868 GCA_021234595.1 Delia radicum
GTAAGAGTAGCAACAAAATCTTAAACCGGCCCAAATTTTTCTATGAAAAAATATTTTGCCATTTTTCTTTAATACATTTTTTTTCTCAGTGCAGTATTAGTTCATACACTAAAAAAAAAATATGAAATGGCTACCGAAAGTTTTGCTGTTATTACGGGAAATTTACTATTTTGAGCCTTTCATTATTGAGCATTGCTAATTTAGCAACACATGTCTGCTGAACTGTAGTAAATGAAACAAGTAGGAAAAAATAGTATAGCCCTACTAAATTTAGTAAAATTTCTGTAAATTTAAAATTAATTTGCTAAGATCAGCTAAAGATTTGCTAAACTTTGGTACAACATTATTTTAATTTTAACTCTGTAATACAAAAATTTATTTGTTTAAAACAATGTTTAATAATGTCGATTTGGACAACATATGGTTTGTTTCAATAATAACAAATATGGTATTTGGAGGGTAAACATCTGTCATTATAATTCAGTATTCGATAGACGCCAAAGTGTAAACACACAGTTTTTTTCAATCGCTATAATAATGTAGTAAATTTTGTGCCTAAAATAGATGTTTTGCGGGGGAAGTCTGGTAACCTTCTTTCATTTGAAGAAAGCAGCTGCTGAAAGTTATCGATTGTTGGTAGATAGAAGCTTACGGTCACCAACTCAAAAAGCTTGTGAACGATGGTTTGCGAGATTCAAAAGTGGTCATTTCGACACAGAAGACAAGGAGAGTCCGAAAAAGTTTGAAGATGAGGAATTGGAAGCATTCCTCCATGAAGATTGTTGTCAAGCGCAGGAAGAACTTGTATTATCATGGGAGTCACACAACATGCCATTTCCCTACGTTTAAAAGCATTGGGATTCATTCTAAAGCAAAGAAATTGGTTCGCTATGAATTGAAGCCGAGCGAAATTAAATGGCGATTTCGCATATCGAAAATGTTTCTTAAACGCTTCAAAAAGAAATCATTTCAGAAGTCAGAATTTAGTACAAAATTCAGTAATTTGTAAAATGAGAATAGCAAAAATGTTACTAAAATAAAAAATTGTACTAACAATTAGTACAAATATAGAGCAATTCCATATGAAAGCGATCACCTTTTGGACGACCCCTCTCCGATTTTAAAATAAAAGTCTCAATCGATTGCCCAGCAAAAAATAATGTACCTACATATTTTTTTTTTTTTTTATAGTGACTGGCTTAGTGGTGGTGTGCACCACTGTCATGTGACAAAATTGAAGAATTCTTCATAAGGGACCTCATTGAAAGTTGTTTAAAAAAAAAACTACTAAAGCGATCGCAACGAGTGTAGCTCGTTGGAAAGGTATTGAATCAGGCTTTAATTGAAAAATAAAATTTTCCTAATTTTTCTCAGAAATTTACCTTTTTTCCCATGAAAATTAAATTTTCCCATGAAAATTAAATTTTTTCAATGAAAATTAAATTTTCCGATTTCCACAGAAGCTCCTAAATTTTCCGGCTAATTTAATTTTTTGGATTCCTCATAATTTTTGCTTTTAGAATCAGCAATAAAAAAAATGGGCCCCGACTCCGAAAAATTAGGAAAATTTTATTTTTCAATTAAAGCCTGATTCTATACCTTTCCAACGAGCTATCACTCGTGCGATCGCTTTAGTAGTTTTTTTTTTTAAAAACAACTTTCAATGAGGTCCCTTATGAAGAATTCTTCAATTTTGTCACATGACAGTGGTGCACACCACCACTAAACCAGTCACTAAAAAAAAAAAAAAAAATGTAGGTACATTATTTTTTGCTGGGCAATCGATTGAGACTATTTATTTAAAATCGGAGAGGGGTCGTCCAAAAATTGCCAATTTTGATCGTTTTCATATGGAATGCTCTATAGTTAAGTGGTTTTGAAAACATACAAATTTAAATAAAAATTTACTTTTTTAAAGCCAGCAGATCATTTAGCTAATTTTAGGAATAATAATAATTAGCAAATTGAAAGTAGTAGGGAAAATTAGTAAATGTTACTATTTATTAGAATTTTAGCAAACCCTTAACCGAAATCAATTTGTTAAATCCATCACAGGTTTGTACTAAAAAGTTGTAATTACTTTTTTTTTTAAATCAGATTATTATCATTAGTACAATTAGTACACTCGATTAAAAAGTCTGTAAAAGTTACAGAGAAATCCGTAATTTTACAGAAAAATAAATAATCTATAGAGTTTTTGTTTTCAAATTTATTAATTGACCACTTTCAGGAATGTGTTAATAGAAATATTTCGGGAATTAATTAATAAATTTGAGAACAAAAACTTTACAGAATATTTGTAAGGACAATATCCTAATAAGGAAATATAGAGTATGGCCTCAAACTTGAATAATTTCCATTTTTATTGCACAATTAAAGGTCGAAAAAACATAATTTTTTATTTTTTATAAAAATTATATCAAACTTGAAAAATAAATTATTTTTAGAATAGAAGACAGTTAAGCGTATTTTAGAAAACGTAACTTTAATTAGTATGGTGAAGCAAGAGGAAAATTTAGTAGTTGTTACTAAAATTTAGTAAATTTTAATGGAAATCGGTAAATAAGTACGCTCAATTAAAAAATTCCTTAATAGTGACAGAAAAATCTTATTTTACGGAAAAATTAACTATTTTTAGGACAGCAGACAGTTTCGCTAGTTTAGCAAATGTGTCTTTAGTTATTAGTAAAGTGAATGTAGTAGGGAATATTAGTAAACGCTACTAAAATTACTAAAATTTAAAATCAGCTACTTTTTTTTACTACAAAAATTTAATTTTTTTTATTTCAATTTGTTTCTTTGGCATTTTCTTTCTTTATATTTTATATTATTAAAAAGTTAAAATTAAAAAAAAAATTGGTCTAAACTAGTAATGTAGTCAAAGTTTTTTCTTATTTTAGCAAATCAAGATTAAAAAAATCAGTAAAATATTTTGCTAAAATCAGCAACGAAAATTAGTAAAACAATTTGTGTAAATAAAGAATAGGAAAAATGTTTACTAAATACTTATTTTGTACTAAAGATTAGTACAAAAACTGTTAATTGGAATATTAAACGTTTTATTAATTTTTTTATTTGAGTGTAGTATACTTAAAAAATCGTCGGTAATGGGTACTGAAATTTTTGCATTTATAACGGGAAATTTAACTAATTTGAGCTTAGCAGAATTTTTTTTGCAAATTTAAACAACATATGTCTGCTGAGTACAATGAAATAAGTACACTCAATTACAAAAGTCTCTAATACTTAATTACAGAAAAATTAACTATTTTTAGAACAACAGACCGTTTAGCTTATTTTGTAAAATGTGTCTGTAATATTAGTAAATTGAAAGTAGTAGGAACAGTTACTAGACATTACTAAAATTTGTTAAAATTTAAGTAAACACTTAACGGAAATCGATTCGATATAAATCAGCAACTTTTTTTACTGAAAATTAGCATATCTTATTAACGATTTCAAACGTGTACACGATTTTCCTACATTATGTAAATATTACGTTGCAGAAAAAACTGCTAAGCAGATTTTTTTTTTGCTAAATATTAGTAAGATAAGACCAACAAAAATAAAACTGTTAAATTAATCAGATTTTAGTTATATTCGAGTTTTATTTTAGTTAATTAAAAAAAGTAATTTACTTTCTAAAATCAGTAAAAACTTTTGCTAAATATTAGTAGACAAAAAACAGCAAATAAAACTTTAATATCAACAAAATGTTTGCTATATTCACCTTAAATTTAGTTAAATGCATATAACAGTATATTTTGCTCAATCAACAGAAATATTTGCTAGAAAAATGCAGACTGATGTTTTCAGAAGGGCAAAATTTTATTCGCACAAAAAAATCTTAAAAAAAAATTTTTAAATTAAAAATTTTTAGTAAAATTTTGTTTTCCTCAAGTCCAACATCTAATATGGTATTGTCATATTAGATTTTATTTGTTTGATTTTCAAAAACTTGGACATTTTCAATACAATTGTTTCATTGGCATCACCCAAATCTTCAGGTATCTGCAAAAGAAAACGATAATTGGCTTAACTCAAACCGAGACATTACATACAACAGACAAATTCCACTTTATGAGAATTTGTCTGTTTAGTGTATACAAATTTTGAACTTAAAAAAAAATTTGACCTTAATTATGTTTTCAGCTAAAATTTTAGTTATACTTATTCAGCACTTAACGTTTTTGAACTAATGTTTTACTAATATTTTACTAATATCTTACTCATTTATTTTGCCAGAAAAAAATTGAGCTAAGCAAATAATAGTGTGGACGACAAACATATTGAAAGATTAACGCAGAATGAAGTAGATGTCCGGACATGTCAAGATGTAGTAGAGAGTAGGAAAATTATACTAAAAAATACAACTCTTGTAATTTAGTCAATCATGGAAGATTTTTGCATAGGTTTTTCATACATAAAACAAAATTATAGATTAAAACAACTTAAATTGCGCCTTGTCACCGGCTTGTGAAGGTAATTGTCTATTAATTAAATAAAAGACAAAATAAAAGATTTAAATTTAATAAGATTAAACGTGTATTTCTAAACTAAATGTTTATAGAGATTAATAATCTAGTGTGGTTAAATTGAAAACAAATATACAGACAGATAGACAGATTAAAGCGAAAGACAAAGACACACATCTTAGGTAGATTTTTATGTTTCCTTTTTCTTATTGGAAAAAAAGTTTGTATATGTCATATTTGTTATTTTTCTTTTCGTTTCTATAATTATCTGCGGCATTTGAGTTTCTTTAAAATATAGCATCATTTAGACAACCATTGATATAAGTAGTGATATTTATGTTATATTTAATTTATTTATATTTTTTAGATATTACATTTATTCATTTATTTTATATTTTGTAACGTATTGTAAAATTTTTTAAAGAATCACAAAAAAATGTTTTTATGATTTTCAGGAAATAAATTTACTAAAGTATAATTTTTCTACAAATTCTTTGAGTTTTTTACAGTCTACTAATATTTAACGAAAATTTTATTAGTTTTTAACAAGGGTTTTTAATTTCTAATCCACTAAGTGTTAGCAAAACATTTGCTAATTCTACTAATTTTGTTGCTAAAAAATCAGCTTGCTGATTTTCAGCAAAAGATTTTGCTGACATTAGCAATTTTATTTGAAAGCACCCTCCTGACTAAAATTGTGCCGACTTAGCAAATTTTTTTATTTTTGAGTGTAGCATTTTTTTAATAAATAAATTCTAATGCACTCCATCTATGTCCGTGGTGTGCTAATTGTTCTAACTAAATATATCAAAATATAGAAAGTCCGAAAAAACTATTTTTGTATTTTTAATACAAAAATTAAAACTATTTTCATACAAACGCTGTTTGTTTGTTGGGATATATGTTGTTTTACAAATTGTAATACACAAAACACACATACTACATACAATGATATACAAAGTATATTGATATGTAAAAATTGCTGTTTTCGAATAGTTTTGATTTTATAATTAGGTCTACAAAATCAGCCAGTTTATACACTAAGGCGGATAAATTCTCATAAAGTGGATTTTGTCTGTTGTATGTAATGTCTCGATTTGAGTAAAACCAATTATCGTTTTTTTTTTTGTTGTTTTTTGAAAAACAACAAATAAAACCTAATATGACAATATCATATTAGATTTTGGACTTGACTAAATATATGTAAATATGGAAAGCTCGAAACGAAAAGGCATTTTTGTAATTTTAATACAAAAACTAAAACATTTTTAGTAAAAGTTTACCAAAAAAACATCATTTGAAATTAAATGTAAAATTACTTGTCAAAAATTGAAATTTTCTAACAAAATTTAGAAAATCGTAATAATTTATACAGTACACTGTGTGTAATTTTTTAAGTCATGGCAAAATAACCATATATGGACACCACTACGTGATAAAAAAATAAAAAAACAAGACCCGTGTCTCCCAATTTTTCCCAAAGTCATATCCTCTTTTGTTTATGGGCGCCAAAGATTTGGGGCCTCGGTATCATTTTCCTAGAGATGATTCTAACACTGTTTAGGTAGCGCGCAAAAGTGAAACATTTTTTAATTTCATTTTTTTTTTCCTTTTTTCTCCTGTTCAGGTGCATAGGTAGCAAACCCAATTCCCAGGAAGTTTATATGTTCTAGAAATTTGTTTATTGAGATCTTAGGTAAATTTTTGTAGTTGATTGTTTCCTTGAATTTTGAACGGTGTTTGCTACCTATGGACCTGAACACGGGAAAAAGGTAAAAAAAATCGAATTTTTTTAAGTTTTTTGCGATTTTGATCTGGAAGGTGAAGTTTTTTTGATTTTATATGTTCGCAATTTTTGTTCTTTATGACAAGAGCTACAACTTTGCCATAGAGAGTAAATCTGAACGGTTTGCAAGATATGAGCCTGAGAAAATTATCACTTTTTTGCGAAAATGATACCGAGGCCCCAAATCTTTGGCGGCCCATAAACAAAAGAGGATATGACTTTGGGAAAAATTGGGAGACACGGGTCTTTTTTTTTTTAGTCTTTTATCATGTAGTGGTGTCCGTATATGGTTATTTTTTTCGTGTTGCACTGTGGTATTGTATGAAATTAACTGCAAACCATGTAGGAGAAAAGTACATGAAGTAGTTCGTAGTTCATGAATGAGGACGAGGAGAAGGGAAATTCGTCTAACCAGATGGTTCCAGCATACATGAATGCTATTTTGCGTAGCCAATTTCTTCAAGAAATGGTTAAGAGTCTACCAGCTGAATTCTTTAATGAAGTTTAAAAATTGAAAAAGAAATATCAAGAAAAATACGAAAAGCGTATACTCAGGGAATTTCTGCTTTAAAAATATGTAGTTGTTTGGGTTGTAATACAGTTTCTTTATTTTTTAGGTAAATATCAGTCATTTGTAGAACAAATTACATTTTTTACTAACCTTGTAGTTCATTTAAAAAAACAAACCACATCAAATGACTGTTTTATGATTTTACATTAATTTCTTACAGTTGTTTGTTATTTTTAAAAAATAAAAAAAAATTAATGTTTGTTTATTTTTTACTACCATGTGGTTCATTTTTACTACAATTGTTAGTCATTTTTTGAACATTAAAAACAAATGACAATGTTAGTTGAATTTACTGAAATGTAAGTCGTCCTTTATTAAGTGAAATTTCATTTGTTTTTAACTACATTTGCAGTGGCCTTTACCTACATAGTATTCTAAGTGTAGAACCATTGTAAGCGGTGAAGTAGAACCAGGAAAAGAGGGTCCCAAATGGAAGCCCGAGAAAGAAGATGAAAACAGTGAAGACTTAACTGATTTCAGCAAACTGTTGAAGAAGGGCAAAGGTATTCCAGAGGGTATACCTAATTTTTGGTTAACTATCTTCCGTAATACTGAAATAATGTCGGAAGTGGTCCAAGAGCAGAGGAACCAGTTTTACTGACTGATATTACAATTCAATACGACGATGAGCATTCGTGTACTTTGGAATTTCATTTTGATAAAAATGACTAATTCACAAACAAAGTGCTAACCAAGCAATATTTCTTAAAATCGGCTGTAGATGAAGATTACCCATTTTGCTTTGAGAGCCCTGAGATTTACAAATGCAAGGCCTGCAACATCAATTGGCAAAAGAAGATGAACTTGACAGTTAAGACTATCAGGAAAAGCAATAGCATAAGGAGCGTGGTGCTGTCAGAACCATTTTTCAATTTCGTTAATCAATGAAGATTCCCAGGCATTTTGGCTACTGATTTTGAAATCTGCCATTTCTTGCGTGCAAGAATCATTCCTAAAGCCGTTTTGTATTATACTAGTGATGTTATCGATGATGAAGATGATGATTCATTTGATGGCAAAAATGAGGAAAATGAATCTGGCGATGAGAAGATACACAAAACTGGTGGCAACAAAAAGAAAACAATTCTTAATTAATGACAAAATCAATAAATAAATTACCTCTTTACCATCACCATCAGCACCACACAACACTCAACATACATACAATCACAAAAGAGAACTCATTTAAAATTTCGATATTCTGATGTAAAGGGTGTTTTTATACAAGTATAGAACTTTAAGTTGGCAACACTTTCTTAACTGGCGGCCATTTTGTCAGCTGTCAAGTGATTTATGTTTGGTTTGGCATTTTAACATGATAGACGACTGACGCTGTCTGAACAACGCTTCCAAATTGTGCAAATTTATTTGAAAATCATGGTTCTGTTCGAAATACGTATCGCACACGAATTCTGCTCACTTTTGGTTAAATGAATACGTCAATAAACAAAACTGCCGTATTTGGAGTGATGATAATCCTCAAGTGTACGTTGTTGAGACACCGTTACATCGAAAAAAAACTGACTGGTGTGATTTATGGGCTGGTGGAATCATTGGTCCATACTTCTTTAAAAACGATGACGGTCAGAACGTTAGTCAATGGTGACCGCTATAGAGCCATGATTAGTGACTTTTTTGTTCATCAATTGAACAACCATGATTTGCAAGAGCTGTGGTCACAATTGATTTATTGAAGGAAACGTTTGGTAACCGCATAGTTTCACGTTTCGGACCCTTGAATTGGCCTCCAAGTTCGTACGATTTAACGCCGCTGTGCTATTTTATAATCATCACCGTATGTGGAGGGAATAAAAAATGTCTTGGCAAAAATTGAAGATTCAATCTAGCCATTTTTTAATGGCTAGATAAAAATAAACGACTAGATCTAGCCGAAAAATGACTTAATTGGCTATCTTACCTGCAAGATGCAGCTGTCCACTATGTATTTTTCTTTTCTACCAAAGTTTATGAATTTTTTTAATATTTTATTTTTTTTTTACATAAATATTTAATGGTTATTATAGTGTTAATACACAAATCCACAATATATCATAGACAGACACTAGTACATATTTCGAAGTACTGCCAATACATAGCCAATACATAAACCGTATACAAAAATTAATATAAGTACATGTGGATTGCTTGTGGATTTTGGGGAGTCTAAAGACTTAACACAACAGTTCTGCTATTGCCTGCTAGTTGGCGCGTTCGTAGGCTGCCTTTCCGGTTAAAGCCAATGAGTACTATTATACATTTAAAATACTAAAACTGTAGTTATACAGTGGAGTTCGCTTATAATGAACAACGGTTATAACCGACGTTTTTTAGAAAGAACGATTTTTTTAGCCCCAACCCATTTACTTACATATTTCATACAAAATTATACGATTATAACGAACACCGTTTATGCGAACTTTTTATATAACGAACAAATTTTTTGGACCTCTTGCGAATTTCATACAATTTTTACGCTTATAACGAACGCATTAAAAAAAACTAATTTTTTATGACGTGCTGCAAATTTTAAAAACTTTTGCTTTTTACTTGAAACTTTGCTAAAAAGAATTAAAACTTTATGGACCGTAATTTAGTGGAGGATTAATCAATATTACAAACAAAAATTTAAAAATAAGGAGAATTTAAGTAAAAATCCTGTAATTTGTTTAATTTTTTCAAATATTTACCAAGTTTATAGCGAACTTCGCCTAAAACTAACTAAATTGTTCGGTGTCTACGAGTTCGTTGCAACCGTGCTCTACTGTATGTTTAACTGCAAAAAAATAACTAACAAATGCAGTAAAAATAACTACACTTAGAATACTATATAGGAAAAGACGACTGCGAATGCAGTTACCCTGCGGTAATTGAAGGGCCGATTGATCCAAAGTGACAATTCTGTGACATATCATTGGGTAGGACGTCCCGAATCTGGTGAAACAAAATTGTGGTGTACCAAAAAGTGTTAATTTGTGTGAAATGAATCACGTGACTATAGTAATGGTGAAAAAACATTGACTGGTTGGTACCAGATATATCATATAACTGGAGAAAAATAAACATAACCTCAAAGTATACTAAAGTAACTAGGGCCATTGCAGGTGAAGTTGTTAATGGTCATTGAACTGGTTCAAAATTATTCAGTCCTTGACTGCTACAAAGTGGCCATAACACTGAAGGAATATAATCTGTACCGACTTTGTGACAGTCGAAATGAAGACTTAACACTGCACTGGTTCAAAAGAAGTGAATACGGAACTGTTTAGAAGGTAACCAACATAGTTAATGTTAAAGTTTTTCGTAGCGTATAGAAAAAATAAACATATTTTAAAACTGATTTTTGTTGTGCTTTTTTGAACAGGTGCTAGGACACACTGTTTGGACATGTTATGTGACTGGTTCCGGACGGGTAATTTAACAACCCGTATATAATATGACACACGGCGAATTAAAAAGGGACAGGCTACTTACTAATTAATTTTCGCATGCCCGGCGACATGTATCCCTTAGAACAGAGCAGTGGTACGAAACAAATCTATTCCATTCAAACTACTCGTGTAACAGAACACATTTCGCTTAATATGTGACTAGTATTCCATCAAACATTTTTCTCCCGTTCTACGATACGTACACCAGTCACGTGATAATTATTTTTCTACTGGCCCTGTTGCATGTCACATAAATCCTAAAATTATCCTACTTTAACACTGCTCACTTCTAACTTGTCCTGTAGCTTATTAATTTCAGTCGGTACGGTGATAGGTAACTTCGTCAAGTTATTCCCCACGTCACCAAGGTGCTTTATAGGTACACTCAAAAAATAAAGTTAGTACAGAAGTTAGTTAAACGTCTTGTAAATCAGGTATACTATTTTTTAGCAAATTTTTTTGCTAAAATCGTTGTTTTCAGCTAAAATTTTGTTATACTTATATCAGCACTTAACTGTTTTATACTAAGGCTTTACTAATATACTAATGTTTTACTAATTAATTTTGCTAAAAAAAATTGTGATGATAAGCACATTAATAGTGTGGACGACAACCAGATTGAAAGATATACGCAGAATGAAGCAGATGTCGCGGCATGTCAAGATGTAGTAGGAAGAGGAAAAGGATACTAAAAAGTACAACTCTAATAAGACATTAAAAAAATCAACCATGGAAGACTTTTCTATCTCTTTTTCATACATAAAACAAAATTGAGGATTAAAACAACTTAAATTTTGCGTTGTCACCGGCTTCTGAAAATAATTGTCTATTAATAAAATAAAAACAAAAGAAAATATTTAAATTTAATATGTATTTCTATAATAAATGTTAATAGATTAATAATCTAGTGTGGTCAAATTGCAAACAAAACATATACAGACATGTAGACAGAGTAAAGCGAAAGACAAAGACACACATCTTATGTAGATTTTTATGGTTCCTTTTTCTTATTGCAAAAAAAGGGTGTTGTTGTTTTCGTTTGTTTTTGTTTATTTTTTTTCGTTTCGTTTCTATAATTATCTTCGGCAGTTGCGTTCTTTAAGAGAAAGCATCATTTTAGACAACGATTGATGTAAGTAGTTGAAAGAAAATTTTTGTTATGTTATATATATTTATTTCTATATATTTTCAGATATTAAATTAATTCATGTCGTCAATGTGGGAAAATGAAAAATTTTTTATATTTCGTAATAATTGTAAATTATTTTAAAAGAATCACAAAAATATGTTTTATGATTTTCAGCAAATATATTAACTAAATTACAATTTTTTTGCGTTTTTTTTTCAGTCTACTAAAATTCAGCAAAAAATTTATTAATTTTACCAAGGCTTTTTTATTTCTAATCTACTAAGTGTTAGCAAAACTTTTGCTGAATCTACTAATTTTGTTGCTAAAAATCAGCTCGCTGATTTTCAGCAAAAGATTTGGCTGACATTAGCAATTTTTTTGCTAGCACAACCTCCTGACTAAAATTTTGCTGACTCAGCAAAAATTTTTTGCTGACTTTACAAACTTTTTTTTTTGAGTGTACCGGTCACTTTCATATAACAGAACCGAAACTAGGACAGGTTTATTTCCCGCAGGGATAGTACAAATTAGGCTTTAGAAACTATTTGCTAATTACCTGGAAAATTTTGCAGAATTAGATTTCTCAATTAGAATTATTAAAAAATAATTTCGTTAATGCTTTTTCACACCACTGATAAAGATGATATTTTAAAGATACAACTCAAAAAAGGTCGGTAAGTCAGCAGAACAAAAAATTTATAAATTCAGCAAAGATTTTGCTAATTTTAGCAAATTTTTTGTTGATATTAAGCAACTTTCTGCAAAGATCCTGAGACATACACCAATAAAAAAAAGTCAGTAAGTCACCAACATTTTTGCTGGGAGGATCCTTGCAGAAAAATTGCTAATATCTGCAAAAAATTTGCTGATATGTAATATAATATTCTTAAATTCTTAATTAGTGTATATATTATTCCTAAATTTTTAATATAGTTGTAAATCTTATTGATAATGGAGAAGCAGGCAATTAAATAAGGAGCATTGTTTAAAGTTAATAAAGCCGTAGATTTAATTAAAAACACATTTGGGTTATGAGATTTAATAACGATTTTTTTATTATTTTTATTTAAATAAAAATTACAACGAAGTTTTTTTAAACAATAAAGCAAAATAAAATGATAAGGAATAAATTATACATACAAATAAAGAATAAAACATCTAAGAATTCACTATGGAGAAAACACGATTTCAGGATAAAAATTGTAATAAAAAAAATTCTACAAATTTAAATTTTGGAAATTAGATTTGAAAGAAACACTAAAATTTAAAAAAATTGGGTTTTTCCCATTTTTCAAATATTGACATTTATTTAATATTGGCGATTTTTTATATTTTTTTACCAATTTTCGGTAACTTCTTGAAGTTCCAATTAAAGGTTTTAATAGAGTTTACCAAAAATTTGTTTGAAATTAAAAACAATATGCAAATCAAATTTTTAATAAATATCAATAAAATCTGAATTAAAACTAAAAGCAATTAATTAGTTAGAATTATTTAATTGATACTACAATTTCCATAATAGCACCGAATTCAATTAAAATTTTCATTGAATTAGCAAATATTTTAATGTAAGCTCTATTTTTTTTCTGTGTATATTTCCAATGAAAAATTTCCACAATCAAATAAAAATAAAATCTATGATTAAAACAAAAAATTATATAACTGTAATATTTAGTAAAAAGAAAATATGTAGTAATAAAAATTAGTAAAAATTTATTTTGAATGTCCTTTCTAATTTTGTTTCAGATAATAACAATGAACAATTGAAGTACATAGTTAACAATTAAAGCACATAGTTATGAAGTAATACATATTTTCATTTAAGCAACTGTGAAGTTAGTTACATTTTTTACTAAAATTAGCAAAAATTGTAATGGTGGTTTTGAACTAAAATTTATATGTGTTATGATTTCGAACTAAAAATTATTACAAAAACTCGAAAGTAAAATAATAGCATTTTAAAAATGTGTCTATACTCAAATAAAAAAGTTTGTAAAAGATACAAAAAATCTGTTATTTTACAGAAAAATTAACTATTTTTTTTTTGCCAGCAGACCGTTCAGCTTATTTTAACAAATATCTCTGTAATTATTAGTAAAGTAAAATTAGTGCGAAAAATTAGCAAACTTTACTAAAATTTTGTAAAATCCTTAATGAAGATCGATTTGCAAAAATCATCAAACATTTTTCCTAAAATTTTTTAACTTTTTTTAATAATAATTTTATTTTTATACCTTGATATATTTTATATTTTAGATTATAAAAAATCCTTAAAATTAAAAAAATTAAATTAACAAATTAGTTAAATAATATTTTTCACAAATCAGCAACGAAATTTTGTAATTTGTAAATAGAGAATATGAAATATTTTTACTAAAAAATGAATTTCGTACTAAAAATTAGTACAAAAAACTGTAAACTAGCATAGAACATGTTTTACTAAGTTTTCTACTAACTTTTTATTGAATGTCCAATTTCAGACCCCATAGAGTGTACTTATTTCACATCCACTTTCATTTTTTCGTGCTCTTGCATGAAGATGTAAAAATTGTAAATTGTCAGTTTAATTTCACTATCACTATTTAAAAAAGTTTCGACTTGACGGCACACGTTTTTTTGGTTTTATTGTGTCATTTAAAATAAAACGCAATATAAAGTGAAATTTTTCGTAAAAAAAAAAATGAATAACAAACCAGGTTAAGAAATTTCCAAGTCGGATTTCTGCAAATGGTACGAATTTTATTCCCAATTTTAGTAAAACTAAATAATGAATAAATCAAAAATGTGAAAATTAAATTTTCATAATGTTCCCTAAAGTGGATCTTTGATATATATAAATATCTATTTTTTTATTTTTTCCAAGTTATAGTCTTTTTTAAATGGTTTACGCATCACTTTTACTGTCCTTGTCTATTTTAGAAAATTATCATACATAATTTCAAAAATTTTACTTATCAAAATATGTAAAATTTATAATAATGTTTTTAACAAGATTTTTTGTTATCTTCATTTAACAAAATTTGAATGGGAAACTAAAATTTCGTAAAATAAATCAGTAATTTTAATAATAAAAAATTGTAATGTTATAAATGTGTTATTTATTTGAGCAGAATTTCGGTTGATGCAATAACGACCCTCAAAAATGTATTCAAAATTTTTAAAGCAACTAAAATCAAAATCAATATTTTTATGGTTAAGGTGTATTTTTACTTTGACTACCAGTATTTATTTTTACCCAGTAATGGAGATGTCAATTGCAAAATTTTGTAAATTATCTTTTACAATAATATATCGTATTCCCAATACTGCACTCATAGAAATAAACCTGGATATCAATTATGTATCTTTTTTACGACACACGACAATGAAATGACACCTAAATCATTATCGTTTCGGGGATTGGAACTAATTTTGTTTACTCATCTCATGGCTTACAAATGTCATATGAAACCGATGCAACTAAAATTGTTACATTTACGCTGTTAAAACGAGAATAATTCAGGTGTCATTTTATTGTCGGTGTCTTAAAAAAGATACATAACACAAGGGAACAAATTGAACTTTTTTTGTGTTGATTTGAAATTTATAAGCAATTTTTACTAATTTGAGGTCGCTGATTTCAAATCTGCACTTGGTTTTTCTCTATCAGCTCGACTTTTCGAGATATACCGTTATGTTCAAAATTAATGCACTTCCGCTACATATATTGGAATAACTTGAAAACGGTTCACCATATTAAATTAAAAAAAAAACCGAAACTCGCAAACAATATTCTCTTTAAGCCGTGTTTTTACATTGTTTTTAAATTTTCCAAGTAGTTTTAGAGATATCGTTCAAGTTTTGAAAAAAAAAATTAAAATTTTTTTAAAAAAAAAAAATTTTTTGTTTTTAAAAATTCCTAAAAAATAAAAATGGGACAAAAATCACAGTTTGGTCTAGAAACAGTTAGTTAAATATATTTCGAATAAAATGAGCTTTATTTCATTGCAATCGGTGCACAACTTTTGATTTTGTTCACGATTTACTGAATTGATATAAATCGCGATTTCCATACAAAAATAACATTTTCTAATGTGTAAGTGTTTGTATGTAATAAGTTAGTTTATTATTTCATTTTTATGGTTGCGGTAGCAAACTCATAACGCCTATAAATTTTATTGTTCCTTTATGACACCTAGTCAGTTCACAGTCAATTAAAGAGAAAAAAGAAAAGTGCACTTGTTTTTATTGATGTGTAGTTTACCGTTGGTAACGGGTGATTTTTAAAGAAATTCCCCTTAAGACATGTATTCATTCATAAGTGACTGTCAATAAAATTGTGGATATAATTTTTTCTAGGTACTTCAGTAAAAAACTACGAAGTATTTATATGGGTTCATTCAACCAATTTTACTCATTCAACAAGTGTTTACGAAAGCCAGCAAGGTGGCTACACAAAATATCCGTGTTTTATTTGTTTATGGGATAGCAGAGCCAGATCTGAACACTGGAGTAAGAAAGACTGGCCTTCGAGGGAAGCTATGGTTCCAGGAAACCACAATATAGTTAATCAACCACTTGTGCCCAGGGATCGCATAATACTGCCACCTCTCCCATATCAAGCTAGGACTTATGAAACAATTTGTCAAAGCTCTCAACAAGGACGGGTGATTGTTTTAGATATATCAGTAGAAAGTTCAACGATTTGAGTTCGGGAGAAACTGAAAGCTGGCATTTTTGATGGCCCTCAAATGAAGTACTTCCATGACAGATATTGAAAGAAATGCTTGGAATGAATTTGTTTGGATAGTGCGCAATTTCCTGGGAAACAAAAAGGGTTGAGCACTACTCGGACACGTGGATAACATGTTGTCACATTTCAAGCAGCTTGGTTGTAATATGAGCATTAAGGTGCACTACCAACAGAGTCATTTGGATTGTTTCCCTGAAAATCTTGGAGACTTCAGTGAAGAACAAGGTGAACGTTTCCATCAAGATATCCGCACTATAGAGGAGCGGTACCAGGGTCACTGGGATAAGCATATGATGGCGGACTATTGCTGGAGCATTAAAAAGAATCCCTCTAAAACAACATTATTTAAGAAAATCTTATAAAAGAAATTTTCGATGAGTTGTAATTACATTGTAATATTTGTGTATTAACATTTTTTATTTTTCTTTAAATTCTCTTTTTGTGTTAAATTAAAAAAGTATAGCTGATAGAAATGAACAAAATCAAAAGTTGTTATTTTTGTATGGAAATCGCGATTTATATCAATTCAGTAATCAGTGAACAAAATCAAAAGGTGTGCACCGATTGCATGAAATAAAGCTCATTTCATTCGAAATATATTTAACTAACTGTTTATAGACCAAAACTGTGATTTTGTCCCATTTTTATTTTTAGGAATTTTTAAAGAACAAAAACATTTTTTTTTTTTTAAAAAATTTATTTTTTTTTTTCAAACTTGAACGATATCTCTAAACTACTTGGAAAATTTAAAAACAATGTAAGCACGGCTTAAAGAGAATATGGTTTGCGAGTTTTCGTTTTTTTTTTTAATTAATATGGTGAACCGTTTTCAAGTTATTCCAATATAGTCGCGGAAAGTGCATTAATTTTGAACATAACGGTATATCTCGAAAAGTCGAGCTGATAGAAAAAAACCAAGTGCAGATTTGGATTCAGCGTCCCAAATAACCTTAAAAACAATATTCAGTTCTTAATCAACAGAACCATTGTTCCCTTGTGTAATTGATACCCTGTAAAAATAGCAGAGAAAGCTACGAAAAATTAGTTAAAAATGGTGTGAAATTATTAGAATTTTTTTGCCAACTATTTGTAAGATAATAACAGAAAAAATAAAGCTGTTAAACTTATAAAATATTAGTTATATTGAGTTGCATTTTAGCAGCAGCAAATCTTTAACTAAATATAGTAAACTGTGGTTCTAATAAAGTTAGCTCTTTTTGCAACGCCGAATCAACTTATTTTTGTGGAAGTTATTACAAATTAAAAATTAAACACTTTAATATTTATCACCCGCACAAAACTCAAATATTTATATATTAGCGTTTTTTTTTTTAGTTTACACAGAAAAAACTAAAATCGACTTTCAAAGTAAAGTTGGCAACCCTTGTGAACTAAGTATTATTTTGTGGTCTCTCCGTACATAAATTTTTAAAGTTATTTTTGCAGTGTTTAATCAGTTAATAAATTTTTAAAAAACATTTTTTGAAAATATACTAATAGCACAGGAAATTAAAATTATTAAAGTATGGCTCCGGCAAGTCGTAAAAGTATTAAAAAAGTTAATAAACACAATATGCTCTCAGTGCAAATGTGAAATAAATGAAGGAAAGGAAGATAATATCGCATGCGATAAATGCAGTAAAACATTTCATGCACAATGTACAAAACTAGATAAGCGGCAATTTGAGAATCTAGTTGAAAACGAAGGTGAAGAATATGTATGTCACATATGTGAAGGAGAAGATGATGTTGAAATTAAAAATGATTTAAAACTGATCAAAACAAAACTTTGTCAATGGATCAGCTGTCAGCTATACATGATTCGATAAATTTTTTGTCAAAAACAATATGATGACGTTTTAAAATGTATTGTAGAAAACAAAAAAATTGTGGATGAAATCAAAAAGAAAATTGTTTTTTGAAAGAAGAAATTAAAAATTCTTAAAATGTCAGTTAAAGTTCTCAATGATGACAGGGTTAGAAACCACTGTATTGTAATGGGATTGAAAACCAAGGAAGATGTTTCTGCTGCTGATGCTGTTGTGGATTTGTCAAAAGATATTGGTATTGAAATAACTGCTGATAACATTGAAGAAGCCTTTTATTTAAAAAATCGTGATAAAAAATCCAATAAAAAGAATGTTATTGTAAAATTTGATACAAAAAAATCAAAAAATGCTTTTATGTCAGCTAAATCCCAGTTAAAAGATAAAGATGAGACAAAGAAGGTTTTTGTTAACGATTTACTTAGCAGAGAAACACTGAACTTGCTTAATTATGCTAAAACTTAAAAATCTGTGGGCTATATATCTGTTTTTCCAAGACATGGTCGTGTTTTTGCCAAAAAAGTGAACTAGCTCGTCCTCGGGTCATAAGAAATGAAGATGATGTTGACCAAATATTACTTGAATCTAGTACTAATAAGCCGAGGAAAAGAATATCTCTAAATAAAAGTGTGGCAGTAGTGGATAGCAGTGAAGATGATGTTGAAGCTGAGTTTCAGTCACCAGTTCGCCATTAAGCAATTTAAAGTTTTTTTTTTAAATAATAATTTCATGTTTTAATACACATTTTTTTTTTTTTTGTATGAATCAAAACAATTATTTTAAAAGTATAAACTCTTTAGAAACATTTGTAAATAATATCAATTACAATTTTTTAAATATCTATTCAATAAATTTAAGAAGCATTTCATCATTAAACAAATTTAATAAATTTAAAACTTTTATTGCAAAACTACCTAAATTACCTGATATTCTGGCAGTACAAGAGACTTGGTTTGAGGAGAAATTTTGCAAAATGTATGAAATTCCACATTACAACTCTGTGCACTGTTGCAGATTCGATGGGTATGGAGGTACGTCTGTTTACATAAGTGACAAATATCAGTACACGATACAATATTGTGAAAGCATAAATTATATAGATTTTATTCAATTAAAACTTAATAATTTAAAATTTAATGGGAAGCCGTTGCAGTTTATGTCGGTATATCGTTCGCAGAAATGCAAAATTGAGAGTTTTTTGGAAACCCTAGATAACAAAATTAACGGATTTGCTCACAACCCATCCATAATCGTTGGTGATGATAATATTGATTTGATTGGCAGTATTCAGGCAGAGGATTTAATAAATTTATATCAGACTTATAACTTCAAAAATTGTCATATGCTAATAACAAGACCAGAAAGTAGCACCTGTATTGATCATGTTTTCAGTAATATTTCTGAAAATATATCAATTGACTCAGTTGAATGTAACTTAACTGATCACAATCTTATTATCTGCAGATTAAAATATGCAAAATTAATCAAAATATTATGTTTGAGAAAGTTAAAGTTAAATGTGACTACGAACTGGTAAAGAATTGTTTGAGCAACTATCTTCAAAATACTTATAGTGGTTATGATTCTTCAGAAATGACTACTAGTTTAATTAATGCTGTAAATAATGCGATTTCGATAAGTACAACCGAAACCAGACAAAACAAATTCATTAAAGATGATATTGCACCTTGGGTGAATAAGAACTTATGGTCTCTGATGGAAGTTAAAAAGAAGCTTTTGAGGATGAGAAAGAAAAATAAGCATGATGTAACAGTTAACGATAGACTGAAGAGGATAAGCAGAGTCATAAAAAGAGCAACAAGAGGTTCTATGAATACATTTATGAAGACCAATTAAAAAGTTTTGGAGGTGATTTAAAAAAGTGTTGGAGATTTTTAAATGAGTGTAACGGGACGTGCTCAAAGAAAAGTAGTGGATGTGATAGATTCAGATGGGGAACGTGTGAATGATAATAAATAAAGGCTACTCTTTTTAATGACTATTATATTAACATTGTCAACTCATTAAGGGATAGTATTGAAAAGTATCCTGAAGATAATTGTAACTCTTTAAGAACACTGATTCAGCATAATAACGATTTTCTTTAAAGGATGTGACATCAAATGATGTAGAGAACATTATAGGAAGTTTGAAAAGATCAAAAAGCTCAGGCCATGATAATATTTCCTCTGAATTACTTCTTTTTTGCTCTCAAACTTTATCTAATTCCCTTGCAAGCATTTTTAACTCTATGAAACGCTGTGCTATATACCCAGATGTACTAAAATTAAGCAAAATAATTCCTATACCGAAATCTCCACATTCAAATACAGTTGAAACACATAGGCCAATATCATTGTTATCTACAATAGATAAAGTATTTGAAAAGATAATTCATTCCCAGCTTCTAGAATATCTTCAAGATGAATCTTTACTGTACAAAAATCAGTTTGGCTATATGAAAGGCACTGGAACGGATGAAGCGGTTGTTGATGTTGTAAATACAATCTGCGAAGGTCTGGATGACGGTTTTTATGGCGTTGCTGGTATTTTCTATGATTTTAGCAAAGCTTTTGACCTTGTTGATCACACGATATTGATTGAAAAGCTAAAATATTACGGTGTTTCAGGTAATGAGTTGAAATTGATTAAAAGTTTTTAACAAATAGGAAGCAATATGTCGAAATTGGAGGTGATAAAAGTTTGGTAGCTGATGTAAATTGTGGAGTTCCACAGGGCAGTGTTTTAGGGCCTCTCCTTTTTATGATATATCTGAATGATATAAATAATCTTGGCCTCTTTGGTAAAATCGTGATGTTTGCTGATGATATTTCTATATTTTATCCTTATAAATATGATCTTGTTCTTAAAACTAACATGGAGAGAGATTCTTGCCTAATTTTTGAATTTGCGAGGTTAAATCGCTTGGTTTTGAATGCAAATAAAACCAAATTGGTACGTTTTCGACCGCACTCAAACTTTGTAAATAATGATTTTAGCATTTTCGTAGATGGTCAATCAGTCAAAGAGGAACATGAAATCAAATACTTGGGTATAATGCTAAAGAGCAGCTTGGCATGGGATGCACATATTAAATATTTGAAATCTAAAATTGCCTCAGCATCTGGAATTCTGTTTAAGTTAAAAAGGAAATTAAGCACAAAGACGAAAATGTTGATATATAAAGCTACTATACACAGCCGCTTAGAGTACCTTGCGATAATTTATGCATGGAAAAAGAGCAACGAATTGAAATCGCTGCAAACAATGCAAAATAAAGCTCTTAAATGTATATTTAATCTTAATCTTAGACACAATACTGTATCTTTGTATAAACAATATTGCAAAACTATTTTGCCAATTAATGGTTTATATCAAAAACAACTTTTGTATTATGTTTACAAATTAGTTAATAACATAGGTTACAGAACTGTTAAATTAGAAATCATCAAACTCGATTTAATACAAGAAATGCAGCAAATCTCAGAACTACAAGGTGCAGATTGGAGACTACCAAGCAGAGAATAGAATATGCAGGAAGTTTACTTTTTAACGGTATTCCCAATAACATAACAAGTTGTAGTCGGTTATCAATTTTTAAAAAACGTATAAATGACTTTCTATTAGAAAATATTGAAATGCTTCTTGAATAAAACTTTATATTTTTTAAATTACATAAATTACATATATTATACTTATTAAAATGCTTATATACTTTTTTTAAAATAATATTCCAATTGAATAATTAATTTTTGCCAACTAGTCTCAAAAGCCATTACTGGCGCGAGACAAATAAATTTTGTATTGTACTTTAATAATGTAAATAATAAATAAACAATTAAAAAAAAAAAAAAAAAAAAAAAAAAAAATTAAATAAGTTGTTGATTCTCTTAAAAGGTTAATTGAATTCGGTCCAATTAAGGAAATTGTAGTATCAATTAAAATAATAACTATTTAATTGATTTTAATTTCAATTACGGGTTTAATCACATCTATACTCAGGGAACTTCTGCTTTAAAAATATGTAGTTCTTTGGGTTGTAATACAGTTTCCTTATTTTTAATGTAAATGTCAGTCATTTGTAGAACAAATTAAAATTTTTTACTAACCTTTAGTTCATTTAAAAAAACAACTCACATCAAATGGCTGTTTTATGATTTTACATTAATTTTTTACAGTTGTTTTTGTTATTTTAAAAAAATAAAAAAAATTAATGTTTGTTTATTTTTTACTACCATGTGGTTAATTTTTACTAGAATTGTTAGTAATTTTTTGAACATTAAAAAACAAATGACAATGTTAGTTGAATTTACAGTAATGTAAATCGTCCTTTGTTTAAGTGAAATTTCATTTGTTTTCAACTACATTTGCAGTGGTCTTTACCTACATAGTATTCTAAGTGTATTAAAAATTTAAATTTGTTTTTAATTTCAAACAATTTTTTATTAGATACTATTAAAACAATAATTAAAATTAGCAAAATATCGCCAAATTATAAGAGGAAATCGCTAAATTAAAAAAAAAAATCACAACATTAAAAAATTACAAAAACCACCAAAATTGTAAAAAAAATCGCAAAAATTTTAAAAACCGCCAAATTAATTTTAAAAACCGCCAAGAATTACCGAAATTAAAAACAAAATTTCTGAAATAAAAATAAACAAAAATTGGAAAAAAAAATTCAAAAAATAATCGGTAAAATTTGAAAAAAACGCCCAATTTTTTTTTCAAAATCTAAAAAATCGCATTTCGTTTTGAATTGTCAGGTTTAAGATCATAATTAGTAAATGTTACAATTACAAATTTATTTAATAAATTAAAATAAAAAACAATAAAATAAAAAACAATAATTGTTAAATATGTCGAAAGTGCGGCACTCCCTCCAGCGCTGACCCCACCAAGATTTTGTTCATCTTATCATACATTTATTAACAAATCGTGTTTTCTATTTGTAATAGTAACATTTAATTACGATCTCGAACCTGACAATTCAAAATGAAATGCTATTAAAAAAATACATACAAAATTCGCATTTAAAAAAATAATAAAATTTAAAAAATGCAAATCGGCAAAAAATTTAAAAAAACGCCAAAATTAAAAAAAGGTAAAATTTAAAAAAATCCTCAAATTACCGAAATTAAAAAAATTCCAAAAATCAAAACTTAAAAATTTCGAAAACAATTGTCAAAATTAAAAAAAAAGCTAAAATTTAAAAAAAAACGCTCAAATTGGAAGAAATCGCCAAAATTGAAAAATCGGTAATGTTTGAAAAAAATCGTCAAAATTTACAAAAATATAAAAAAAAAATCACAGAATTAAAAAAATTGCGAAGTTAATAAAAATCACCAAAATTTAAAAAATCATCTAAATTTAAAAAGTCTATATCGCGAAAATATTTTTGATTTTTGTATTTTTTGTAATTTCGGCGACTTTTCCAGTTTTAGCAATTTATTTCAATTTTCTTTTTCAAAATCATGATTTTGTTTTTAAATGTTGGGATTTTGTCTTTGTTGCCATTATGCCTTATAAAAACTGTACATATTATTCAACTTTTAATTGAAAGTGAGTTCGAAATCAAACAAAGGTTTAATTGAAATTTAGTTGACAAAATTTTTTTCTGTGTACGAAACGCAAAGTGTTTATTACACTTTTGTTTTTTACGAAAAAATTTCGTATCATAATTGTCCATAGAATATAAATATTTTGATTTATTTTACAAAATAAATTATTTAAAATAAATAGGTGCAACATTTTAAGATTTAGCTAATGATATTAGTTTTATTGTAGGGGAAAGTCGTGTACGATAAAACGATTGTACCTTAAAACGTTCCATTTTTGTCGTATATTTTGCACATTTTGGAAAAACAATTTTCTAGGTTATGTTTTATTTAGCCTTGCGTAAATGTTTACCATAGATCTAGGTCCATAAGTTAAACAGACGCAAAGAAAAATAGGTTGGTGTACCTTGAAACGGCCAAAGTAAATGTTTAGAAAAATTTGAAGTCACTTAAAATTGTTTAAGTGCAATATTTTCATTCAGAACTAAAAAAAAATACTTATAAATTAAACTTAATTAAACCCTGGGATTCAAAATTGGCACACTTATTTAGTGAATAATTTTAAAGTTTTTTCAAAACGCTATCTTGAAACGATTTTCGAGTGTACCTTGAAAATAACTTTTTTTTAATTAAGTCAATTAAGTGAACGAACGAACACTCTTATAATTAATAATTTTTACCAAATAAGCGGTAAACATAAGAAAATTTATGTAAGCGCTAAACATAAGAAAATTTATTTCATGTATGTGGGTTTAAGTGATAGGGGTACACCGAAGGTGGGCGCTGCAATACATATGAGGGATGGAAGACTCATATATATTATTTTTTCTAAATTAATGTTGTCGTCACAGGGAATCGAACCCGGGACCATCTGTGTAATAGTCCAACGCGCTAAACATTACACCACAACGCCCCACAAATCAACGCTTAAATATTCACTCTAACTGTTTTAAGGTGTGCCTTGAAACAAAATTAAAATTTGAAATTATGCGATAATTTACCAATTTTATAATTTCTTTAACATTTTAATGCAGACAATTTAAATACGCTTCTAGACAAATATATCTCACTTAAACTGGGCTGTTACATGCAATTACTACACTCAGGGAACTTCTAAAGGGTATTTTTTATACAGGTATAGAACTTTAAGTTGGCAACAATTTTTTAACTGGCGGCCATTTTGTCAGCTGTCAAGTGACTTATGTTTAGTTTGGTTTGGCATTTCAACATGAATAAACTGACGCCTGAACAAAGCTTCCAGATCAATTATTTCGATTAACTATGGAGCGTTTTCGCACTACGTTTACTCTAAATGATAATATGGATCCAAAGAGACGTCGTAAAGAGCGTACAGAAGAAGTCATTGCTGGTGTAGAGCGTAGAGTAGAGGAAGACCCCAATTAGTCTATCCGCCATCGTGCACAGGAATTGGATATGTATCCATCCACTTTATGGAAGATTTTACGAAAAGATCTTGGTTTGCGTGCTTACAAAATCCAACTCGTGCAACAATTGAAACACGCGCAAGGCGTAGATTCGGTGAAAGGGCCCAAACCAAGATTGCCGTTGATTCCGATTTTCAGAATTGGCCTCCAAGGTCGTGCGATTTAACGCCGCTTGACTATTTTCTGTGGGGATATGTGAAGTCGCTAGTCTACGCCGATAAGCCCGAAAGGATAGACCACTTGGAGGACAACATTCGCCAATATACGGCCACAAATGTTGGAAAAAGTCATCGAAAATTGGACCTCCAGATTAGACTACGTGCGAGCCAGTCGTGGCGGTCATATGCCAGAAGTCATACTTAAATTATAATGCCAGAAGATTATATTTCGAATAAATTAAATTTCATGTCAATTAAAAATATTCATCTTTGTTTTATTCCATTTCAAATTTATATACATCTATAAAAAACACCCTTTACTTTAAATATATGTAGTTGTTTGGATTGTAATACAGTTTCTTTATTTTTAATGTTAATGTCAGTCATTTGTACAACAAATTAAATTTATTACTAACTTTGTAGTTCATTTAAAAAAACAAAACAAACCACATCACATGACTGTTTTATGATTTTACATTCATGGTTGGGTGGTTTTTGTTATTTAAAAAAATAAAAAACGTCACTACATTGCTAGGTCTGTCAAAAAAACAGAGTAGTATTTGGAAGATGACAAAGCCAATTGTGACAATTTTTTGTTGTTGTTTTGGTTTTTCTTTGATATTTTAAATTTTGAATCTCGCTCCTAGACGAGGACAAGAAATTCTCATTGAGTTTGTGATTTAATATAACAAATTTCTCTAGAATTCTAATAACAAAGTCCCCTGAAGATTTCCTTGGCAGGAATGAAATCCGGATAGGGACACGCCTACATCAGATTGCTTTTCACAATTGTTAAATAAGTTTTGGGACTTTAGCACATTTAATTACTATAAATGCAATTAATGTTTATCCTGATGAAAATAAATTTAAATAACAAATATGCTTGTGCTTGTGCAAATTTAAATGTAACTGACACTAATAGAAAACATATGATTTTCTATTGTTGATTTACTTGAATAAACGTCACTACATTGCTAGGTCTGTCAAAAAAACAGAGTAGTATTTGGAAGATGACAAAGCCAATTGTGACAATTTTTTGTTGTTGTTTTGGTTTTTCTTTGATATTTTAAATTTTGAATCTCGCTCCTAGACGAGGACAAGAAATTCTCATTGAGTTGGTGATTTAATATAACAAATTTCTCTAGAAATTCTAATAACAAAGTCCCCTGAAGATTTCCTTGGCAGGAATGAAATCCGGATAGGGACACGCCTACATCAGATTGCTTTTCACAATTTGTTAAATAAGTTTTGGGACTTTAGCACATTTAATTACTATAAATGCAATTAATGTTTATCCCGATGAAAATAAATTTAAATAACAAATATGCAGGTGCTTGTGCAAATTTAAATGTAACTGACACTAATAGAAAACATATGATTTTCTATTGTTGATTTACTTGAATAAACGTCACTACATTGCTAGGTCTGTCAAAAAAACAGAGTAGTATTTGGAAGATGACAAAGCCAATTGTGACAATTTTTTGTTGTTGTTTTGGTTTTTCTTTGATATTTTAAATTTTGAATCTCGCTCCTAGACGAGGACAAGAAATTCTCATTGAGTTTGTGATTTAATATAACAAATTTCTCTAGAAATTCTAATAACAAAGTCCCCTGAAGATTTCCTTGGCAGGAATGAAATCCGGATAGGGACACGCCTACATCAGATTGCTTTTCACAATTTGTTAAATAAGTTTTGGGACTTTAGCACATTTAATTACTATAATGCAATTAATGTTTATCCCGATGAAAATAAATTTAAATAACAAATATGCTTGTGCTTGTGCAAATTTAAATGTAACTGACACTAATAGAAAACATATGATTTTCTATTGTTGATTTACTTGAATAAACGTCACTACATTGCTAGGTCTGTCAAAAAAACAGAGTAGTATTTGGAAGATGACAAAGCCAATTGTGACAATTTTTTGTTGTTGTTTTGGTTTTTCTTTGATATTTTAAATTTTGAATCTCGCTCCTAGACGAGGACAAGAAATTCTCATTGAGTTTGTGATTTAATATAACAAATTTCTCTAGAAATTCTAATAACAAAGTCCCCTGAAGATTTCCTTGGCAGGAATGAAATCCGGATAGGGACACGCCTACATCAGATTGCTTTTCACAATTTGTTAAATAAGTTTTGGGACTTTAGCACATTTAATTACTATAAATGCAATTAATGTTTATCCCGATGAAAATAAATTTAAATAACAAATATGCAGGTGCTTGTGCAAATTTAAATGTAACTGACACTAATAGAAAACATATGATTTTCTATTGTTGATTTACTTGAATAAACGTCACTACATTGCTAGGTCTGTCAAAAAAACAGAGTAGTATTTGGAAGATGACAAAGCCAATTGTGACAATTTTTTGTTGTTGTTTTGGTTTTTCTTTGATATTTTAAATTTTGAATCTCGCTCCTAGACGAGGACAAGAAATTCTCATTGAGTTTGTGATTTAATATAACAAATTTCCCTAGAAATTCTAATAACAAAGTCCCCTGAAGATTTCCTTGGCAGGAATGAAATCCGGATAGGGACACGCCTACATCAGATTGCTTTTCACAATTTGTTAAATAAGTTTTGGGACTTTAGCACATTTAATTACTATAAAAAAAAAAAAAAAAAAAGTAAATGTTTGTATATTTTTTACTAACATATGTGGTACATTTTTACTACAATTGTTAGTAATTTTTTGAACTGTAAAAACAAATGACAAATGTTAGTGAAATTTAATGAAATGTTAGTCGTCCTTTCTTCAAGTGAAATTTCATTTGTTTTTGACTGCAATTGCTGTCGCCTTTACCTACATTATATCCTTAGTGTATATTTAATACAAATTTGGTATACATTTTGTTCTGATATCCCTATCCAGAAAAAAATAGTGCTTACCCAGAAGCGCTTCTGGAAGACAATATTTAAATACGAAGCTCTTTTAAAGCATATCCAGAAGGCATGATTTTTGTTCGTGATGTCCCACTTGGTATGTCTCTTTTAAAGCGCTTCTATCATGTGCTCTTAGAAGCAATAAATTCATGCCTTCTTAGGCAATAAGAAGCGCTTTTTGTATGTTGACAACATTAATGCTTCATGGTATGCATTCGTTATTGCTTCATTGTAAGCATTATTCAGTGCTTCAAAGAAGGCATTTTCGGAAGCACTACAGAATGCCTTCCGTAATGGCTTTACAGTATGCAAGGCGTTGAAACGCTATTTTGGAAGCATACAAATAAAGTTACTGCTTACCAGATTTTTTGTTGGGTATCCTTATTTCATTGATTTTTAGGGTTGTAAAGCGCTGAGAGAATTATTTTCATAGTATCAATGAATTTTTGCACGGGAAATCGTCCATATGAATTTTCACGGGAAATCGTCCATTGAAACTTTTCATTAAATTAATGCTGTTTTTCATAAAATTATGAGAAACATTTCATTTTATTTACTAAAGATTTCATACGCCTAATGAAAAATTATCATTAGAAATAGTTTCATAAAAATAATGAAGTTTTTCAAGCAGTTTAAGAAACGTTTCATTCACTTTGTGAAGAAACCTTCATTTGTTTAGTGAGAAATTTATTTAAAACTCGTCCACGGAAAATTTTTTGTGTATTATGAAGCGCGGGTAAAAAAAAATTCTTTCGTAATGTATAAAAACTATTTCGTAAAAAGAAAATTTAATTTCGTACATTGTACAAAATACTTTCGTAAGTATTCGCGTATGTGACACCAAGGTTATGGGGTGAGAAACAACGAAATTTGAAATTTCGGTGTATACTTTTAAAAATAAATATTAAATCTATAGATAATAATTGTATTATTACACAGAACATGCTAAATTAAAAAAAAAAAATAAATAATTTTCCAATAAAAAAACTCCTAAAGAAATAAATATCCTCTTCAAAGAATGCTTACGAAATTTTTTTTACATTTTGTATTCATCATAACTTTATAAAATGAAAAGCTAGAAACAAGATTTTTACACCAAATTAAACACAAAAATCGAAAAAATTAAAAATACTTGTGATTCGTTGAGAGACATAGCTAATTCTCGCTTTTTTTGTAAAAAGGGACCGTTATTGGTTTTGCACACTATTTTTTTTTTACCGCCTTTCTTCAATATAAATCTGAAAATTAAAATTTCTTTTGTCATGTTTAGTTACTCTTAATACTTTTTTATGATTTTCAATTATTTGAAATCAACCATTTTCGATTCGTTGTAGTTTTGGGAGTTTTTATATTTTACAACCCTGTTTGCCCCTATTTCAGAGTATTTTTCAGAAATCTTTGTATATTTTGAAATCTTTTGTGTTATTTCATTGTGAAATAACTGCCAATTAATTTGAATGAAATAATTTCCAATGACACGGAGAACAAATTTACAAATCTATTAAATTTAACAAAATTGCTCATTTCGCAGTGCGTACTGTTTTTAGTGGTATGAAAAAAGCATTTTTCGTAAAGTTGACATATAAATCTTATGGAAAAAACTTTTAAATTCGTGCGATAACACGTTAGAACTTAAACTGTGAGTTCCTTCTGTAATTTCTGATTAGTTGTTAAGGTTGGTTGTAGTTTTTATTTAATTTTAAGTGTTTTCGTTACAAGTGAATTTTTTATGAAATGGCGATTCTTGATTTAAAACTTTAAGTTAGAGTTTTTAATAAACACTCATAATAATCCATGCATACAAATACGAAATTATTGTCCAAACTACAAAAACTTTCGTTAAAATGTACAAATTATTGGTTATTTTGACATTTT